>CAJFCP010000035.1:1168614-1217329 GCA_904066005.1 Synergus itoensis | reverse complement strand
CATTTTAAGCAGGATAATAAAACATTACTTTCATATCAACCGATAATTCACAACACGAAGAACAGTTAAATATGTATAATTCCGTTAACATTCGTAAATAAATTGTTTACTTAATCGCTCGCAGCAATCGTAGCACTTGTGCGTACATGTCTTTTAAAGTCTCCACAAATAGGCTTTCAGGCTTAAAATAAAGCTACTAAAATGAACTAAAATTGTAAATAATGTGCGCATACAACTTATATTACTAATGTTGGGAATAGATTTATCTCAGTTGGATTCATTATGCGCCGATTTAGTTCAGAGTGGTTTTTTTTTTTTCTAAAAGGCACAGTTTTTACTTTGAATTCATGTTCTATCCTTAAAGTTCTAATTCCTCATTTTTGCTCTCTATACCCACAATTCTATTGAAAAACCACTATAGAACGAAAAAATATCTAATTATAATATTTGTCGAGTAAAATGAGGAAATCGAATTTTCAGGATAGAGCTGAATCCAACACCCTTAAAATACTGTTTACTATTTAAAAAATGTCATGGTGAGATAAATCGATATTTTCCCTTAATCATATTATAAAGAAAGTTAAGATGATGTTGATGAGATCGATTATTTTTGTAAGTAAGCGTGAGATAAAATACGCAAATAATACAATTATGCGCTATGAATAATTGTAATTGCTTTGGTAGTCGTTTTGTTATAAATTATGAGGTATAAATGATTCCCGAGTATTTGCATATGATTTGCATTTTTTTAGAGTTTTAAAAAGAAAATATTAATGCGTTTATGGTGTTGCGCAGTATTGTCTTACAGTGATTTTGTTTCTTTGAAACAAATTCTCCGTTTCACGGCTCAGAAATGTTCTATATTTTGGGCTTTTCTAAATTACTTTTTCAGAATTTTTAGAGATGTACAAAAGTCACAATATTGAAGCATAAAAATCTCAACAAGCGCAGACGTTAAGATAAATTAGGTTTTAAATTAGAATTATATAGCAAAATGACATAGACAAACGTGCTCTGCTTACACAAACGTGAAAAATGATTATTAAAATCACCTTACAAGATGAGAATAAAATGGAAAAAAATGTGTGCTCTCGAAGCAAAAGCTCCTTTTAGAGTAATCCCGTAACTTCAAGATCGTAGTAATGTACCCTTAAGATTACTGGCGGTTGTTATTATGCCTATTTGTTTACGAGAAAAGTAAGAAAAATCAAAGTGGCACAAATTACGGCTTGCCTAATTTCAATGACTGACTAGAATCATTAATCTGCCGTTCCACTTCAGTCCTTTTTCAATCGAATCAACGCTCCTTGGCGTGATTTTTAGTATCACAACAAATGTTTATTGACAATATTATCTAGGGATGAGCAGAGCTTGCTAGTTCGAGTTTTACTTTTTTAAATGTTTTTTTTTTCATGTTTTAGTCATTGCTTGACGAGCTTTTTCACACCCCTAATAATATCACAATATTATCGCAAATCGCAACAAAGCGTATCTGTAAGTGCAAGGTGAAACGGATGCTTAAATGTATGAAAATCACAAAAAAATTTTACATCCTCCTTGTCTAATATATCAAATATTTAATTGGCCTTCTACTAAATTTCCTTTAAGGATGTTGGATCTAAGTTCTATCCTCAAAATTCGTTTTGTTAGCTTTACTTAACAAATATTATAATTAAATCTTTTTTCGCTCTGTAGCAGTGCTTATTTTTACATTCTCATCAGAGAAGGTATTAGATTTGTGTAAAATTTGACCCCCCCAGTTTTTGTCAAATGTCCACGTTTTGGGACCTCCTGAACCCGAAAAACATGTTTTTACGAATGTGTCTGTCTGTCTGTAGATTTTTAGTTTGTGAGCACGATAACTTTCGAAAGAATTGACCGATTGGATTGGCCTTTGGTATACTCTTTGAGTGTCCTAAAATGAAGGTCAAGTTCGTTGGCCAGCCATTTTGGATAAAAATTCAAAAAGTTGGAGCATTTTGAAAATTTTTGATACCACTTTTTTTTTTAATTTAAAAATTCTATGCACGGATATTCGTAGTACTCAAAAATTCGAACAATTCTTCCTAATGACTTTTTTGGATAAAAAAAAAATTGAAAGACTTATAACATTTTGAAAATCCAAAAAAATGAAAGAAAACTTAAATTAGAAGCCAAACAACGCACGGTATGAAAAAAAGTCTAAAGATGAAAAATGTTTCTTTTTGAACGCCCTATAGGATAGGCATAACAACTTTTTGAATTTCCTTAAAAAATCGAAAATTCAAATTTTGAGCCAAACGACGCGAGATGCAGAGAAAATGATAAGAAACATAATTATTGGTCTTAGAAAGATCTACAAGTTATCTTTAGCCACTTTTCAATAGGATGAGTAGTTTTCGTTTTAATCATGAAAAATATTGTTAAACAGAGCCGAGCGCGAGGTTTAAATCAAATATCGAGCGCGAAGCGCGAGTGCCCTGATGAGAATGTGCTCCTTAAGGTCGATAGAACCTTAAGTAAATTAGTTTTCTTTTACATTTAATGCTTTAATTTAATTTCATGTAAATTTAATTTAATTAAATTTAAATTTAAAGTAATTTAAAAAAAAACATGTAGGTACGAGCGTCCTGTAAAGTGCAAGCCTCCTGCAGGGCACAAGCGCGCGAAGCGCGCAACACGGAGCGCGAAGCGCGACGTGTAAATATTTTCGGAGCGCGAAGCGCGACGATCGAACTATATTCGACCCCCCGCGCGCCGTAGGCGCGCTCATTTTTGCGAGCGAAGCGCGCGATGAGAATGTGCCCGCGAAGCGGGCAGATTTTTTAAATTTAGTTTTGTGCAAAAAGTATTAAAATTAAATATTTTTTTGCTCTATAGACAAACTTCTTAGTTCAAAAAATAAAATCTGTATACGGCGAAAAAGTCTAATTATAATATTTGTTGAGTAAAACGAGGAAATCGACTTTTGAAGTTATCACTTGAATTTAACACTCTTAATTTAGCTTAGAATAAAATCCGGTTCGTTTGCTCAGAAGGCAAGATGCACAAAATTTAATTGCAAAAAAGTTATATGGCAACGCTTTGATAGTTGCAGGTCTTTTGAATATTTTCATATTTGTTCATAATCTAAATTCTCAAACTCTACGCATTGTTAGTCTTGCTTTTATGTAAAATTGAGTCACAAGAAACTAAGTTATCGTTTTAATTAACGCTAATAAAGCTTAGCGCTGAATTTATTGCGTCCGCTTAGCCGCAGATTTTCGTACTCGCTGCTGATCGTTCATCACAACCGATTTCCATCGAAAATTATTTTGGATTACAGCAATTCGTGAACGAGATGACTTGAATCAACTCCTGGATTAATCTTGGTCCAATTCCATAATACGGTCAGCAGCTGGTGAGATTCATGGCACTTTCTTCTTCGTCGGCTTTTTGCTCCGTGGCAGGGTGGCAAAGCTTGTTATCTGAAAATTGTAGATGATTAGGAAAGTTACAAAAACTGTCGATATAGGCGTTATATTTTTAAAACATGTGGTTTAAAGCTGCATTTGTTAACTACTTCCTTATTTATTTATTGATGTTCTGTTAGAATTAGGAGTGAAGACAAAAAGATAACACAAAAGGGCTCGAAAATTATGGATCAATATTTTTTATAATTTTATATCACAAGATTTGGTTATACAACTTTTAAATAAAAGCTCTGCTAAGCGCATGTAGTAAACTAGAAGTGATTTTTAATTAAACAATTTTGAATTAAAAGCCTTCGAAATTAGTCAATTTGTAAATGAGAAATTTAAAAATTGTGCTCTATATCAAATTCGAATCTACAAAAATTGAAAGATTATTAATTGATTATGGAAATGGATTAAAATTCATTTTCTTCATTTTACTTGATAAATATTATAATTAGATATTCTTCCGCTCTACTTATTTTTTAAACAGAATTATTCTCTCTGTATAAGCACATTTATATTTTAAAACAATACATCTACAGAGTGAAAAAATATTTAATTCTAATAATTGTTGAGTCAAATGGAAAATTTAATTTTAAAGCTTGAATTTCGATCCAACACCCACAATTACGAATTATTCAAATTTACTTTCGTGTTATGACCTTTTGATGTTTTAAACAGGAGTATATAATTCATTAATTGTCATATAGGAGTTTCTACAACGAAAATTAATATAATATAATTCTGAAATGAGTCAGCACACTCTGCGTTAGATGTACTGCAATGAAACACATTAGTAACAAAAACACAAAATGTTTCATACGGTATGAATAAGAACAATCCTTTTCGTTGCCAGGGGTTGTTGAGCTATTTAAAACAAAGAAGGAGCATTTCAATGACGGGATAGGAGGCACGATTTACTAAATATATATCTTCTTTTCTCCTCATATAAATTGCAAATCTCAGTTATTATCATCAGTTAAAGTTCTTCTCATTCCACGAGTTGGAGAATGTGACATTTGCCTAATTCTGAATTTAGCTTTGAACATTTCCGTATTTCCATAGCTTTCTTCAGTTTCATTTTTCTCATCTGATTTCTCAACAGTCTTTGCACATTCAGTCATCTTCTTTTCCAAATCTACAGCTTGACTAGCATCACTTTTCTCTTCAGTCTTGTCATTTTCATTCTTTGGTATATATTTTTCAGTATCGAATTCTCTCGAAGTAGAGAGTGTATTATCATCTGTTGATATTTTTTGTGAACATGTACTTGATGATCTCGACCTGGAATCACTACAGTTTGATGTTGTCGAACTGGAATCATCGTTCCCGATTTTTCCCTTCTGTTCCTTGTGAAACACATTATGGAAAATATTCTTTGGAATAGTAAGAAGTTTCGAAAACTCTTCTTTCGTCCTTGTCTTACTAGGTTTTTTACTTCTTGACTTTCGCGAATCACCTGAATCAGTGAAGCTTTTCAACGTACCTGTTTTGATAACCAAAGTTGCCTTCAAAGCTTTCTGTGATTCCTCCTCCTGATCTTCAGCGTATTTAACAGCAGGAGCCTTTGGTGCTGGTTTTTTATGATACTTTCCTGATCGAAGTTCACTATCTGAATTACTTCTCGATATATTAGGTGTTTCCCAAACTTCCAGAGAACGAATACTTCCGTAAGTTTGCATTGGATCATTCACATTTATAGTATCCTCGTTAGATTCATTTAGAGAAGGAAAGTTTTCTTCATCAGTGTCATACTTACTTAGGTTTTCTTGAGAAGAAACTATATTGGAAACAGCTTTATGTGCATCTCTTAAGAGCTTCTTCAATTCATCAAACTTCTCCTTACAAATATCATCTGTGACTTTATCCACGTCAATTTCAGTACTTGATGTCTCTGGAGTTTCGATTTCGTTCGTTTCGACTTTTACTATCTTGGGGATCGAACTAGCGATATTTTCTTCTGAAATCAAAACTTTATTTTCGACCTTTGAAGGATCTTCAGCCTTAAAAAAAGCTTTGTTTAAATAATTATTACATGCCAGATGGTGAGAGAGGAATGAAAGGATTTCCAGCGCCTGTTCGGCACTGAGGAATGTCAGAGGATCAGGTAAAGGTTGTCGATCTCGATACAGAAGACTGTTGTGGTCAGAATCCTCTTCTTCTACCTTCAAACGTTACAATTGCTCATTAAAAAATGCTGTAAAAATATCTTGGATCATGAGTCAAAAGTTATTGATTTTATTTACCTCAGGTGCTTTTTTGGTGGTCGAACGTGGTTTCATTCGTGTTCTTCCACCGACACTCGCTGTTCTCACGAGAGCTTCACTATGAGTCGATCCTCGATGATTGTGCAGGGCTTCGCCACTGCTATATCCACTAGATATGTCTTCAGATGATCTAATATTACTGAAAAACAAATAGATTATTCATTGAAAGTTCTAAATATTTAAAGCATCTGAACAATAAGATATGCGATGCTTACTTTAAACTAACTAGAGGCTCTTTAGACCTTGTCTGTCTCACTTCAACATCTACTTCAGAAAAGTACATGTCGACTCTGTTATGAGTAGATTGAGTTCTCCTAGGGCTATATCCTCGCCTGCCTGTACGTTCTCTTCGACGAGATTCGACTGAAAAACAAAGTGTAATTATAATTCATGACTTTACACAGTAATTTAAATCACTAAAAGTCTACTAAAACTGTTTACTTATTAAACTCATCTAAAATTATTCATTTACAGCAATAAATATTTTCTAATTGTTGAATACAAATTCTAATCTTAAAATTCGATCTCTGCATTTTACTTAACAAATCTAGTTGCGATATTTATTGAGTAAAATGAGGAAGTCGAATTTTCGATTCAACACCCTTAAATTCCTTCTCTTGAAATATTTCAACACAGAAATGAAATTGGGGCATATTAGTCAGGATATACAGAAATAATGACCTTCCCTATCCGTCTCATCGTGTGAGTTAGGCGTGTTTCTATTTTCATCTTCCTTCTCTCCTGTTAAGTCACTGAGGCTGTAACTTTTTCGTAACTGCTGAACAAGACCACCTCCTCCCTGTAATATTTTGTTATTAGTGACTAAATTTGAAGTCTGAATGTATGGGTACTTCCAAATAAAAATAATAAAAAAATAAATAAACGAAATAAAAAAAAGTCTTACCAACAAAAAAGTGTTAATGGGTTATCTGCCGTCACCAGAGTGCGAAGGAGAATAATGAATACTCTTGCTCGTTTTACGCAATAAGTGTACTTAAAATATTCTATCCTTGGATACTATGTATTTTACAAAAAAAAAAAATTAACTATTAACGCGTATTGCACGAACTTGTGCTAGACAAATTATTTATTATTAATGATTGCTGGGCTATCTTCTTTAAGAGTATCTGATTAGAAATTAATAAGCAGCGAATGAAAAGCTTTTAAGTTCAAAGTCTATGCACGATATTTTATTCTACAGGTAGTGATTTTCAGCCAATGTTGATATTATAGGTGAAAATGAAGCACTGGAGTTAATGAAACGAATTTATTCACAAAAAAGCACTCATAATTCTGAAGATCTTTGGAATCAGGTATAAAAACTCCTTAAAATCTAGTGATGACCAGTAGATATTCGTATATTATACGCATGTGTATACGTGTAAATTGCGACCTAACTCACTTCCTAGTATAGGTAACATTAGACAAAGTACTCAAGAGAGGTAAAAATACGTTGTAATGCAAAAGGCACAAAAGTGGCACTTGGTACTTGTCTCACTCATCTTAGAATAGATTTAATTTAGAATTAGGCATTGTAAAAACATTCACGAAACAAAATAATGGGCACTTAAGCAATTGTCACTAAACAATTTACACGACGATCAAAAATAATAGAATTGCTTATAAATTGCTATAAATAAACACAATGATTTTTGTTGATTCCAATTATTAAAGGTAGATAATTATTAATAATAATTATTATTATTAAATAATTATTAAAGTGCCGTGGTGATGAATAAATCATTATTGCAATCATACGTCACATAAATGTAAAGTAATATTCTTAAAAGGAAATGCATAGCTCATCCTTTAAACTCAGTCTTTCTATATGAGCTCAAAAATTATGAAGAAATGCTTCGAAAACAATTCATTTTAATTTGTGCTCGCAAATTGTCCGAATTATAAAATTAATATTTGATTTATTTGATTCGTAGCTGCTTCTAGAGATACTTTGATAACAGATTTAGTGCATTGTTCAGGAAGTATATAAAGTAATCTTTCTACTGAAACTCTGAGATTATTGAAAAGGGTGTAAATTTTTAATAAAGAAAATTAAACTGTATATGTTAAAAATAACTGAAAATATATCCTAGAGCCTTGAGAAGATTACTTTAATAATTATCATTTTTTCTACTCCTTCATGCTTCCTTATAACAATGATTATTTTTAACTACAAGCTTCGAAGTTCAAGCGAAAGAGCTGTATCACATGTAGACATTATTTATAATTTTCTCTTTGATCTCATCAAAGTGATTTATCAATTCACAAGATGAGAAAATATATGAATACAGTCAACTTTGATTTACCGCACACTAGCTGAATTCGTCCAACTGACTTATCACACACTTTTTAAGCCACTACAAAAAGACCCGTGGTGGGGAGTGTGCAATAACCCAAAGCATATGCTAAGTAAAGTGTGCAGTAAATTATAGTACACTGTATATAAATAATTAAGAGTGTCTAAAGTCTCATAAATAAAAATGAGTCAATATGAGGTCTCAAACCTGTGGTAAAATATTTGGACTCGTAAAATATAAAACTCAATCAAAAAATTGCGCATCTCCTCTCAAAATCCAGTTTGATAATCTATCAATGACTTTAGAACTTGTATTATATATCTAAACTAACAAAATTCGATTCCATGAATCCAAAACTCTTGCAGTCGTTAAAGTATAAGAAAAGTGGATTCCATCTATTTAATCGATATCAATTACATCGCTAAATTCCCCATCACTTTTGTCGTCTTTCTGGGATCTCGTTTTCCGTTTCCTAGAAGTAGATCGAGTAACGATTATTTTGGGTTTGCGAATCTTCTTCGTTGGAACTTTAAAATCAGGGTCTTGGAGCAAGGCTTTATCATCGTTTTCGTTTTCGTTTTCCAAAAAAAAGTCCTCGTCCGTAGAAGGATCGGTGTTGGAGGAAAGCGGCTCAATCTTTATGGAGTTACTGAGGCTTTCAGAGCGTTTTCTACGTGCGTGCACACCGTCCGGGGAATCTTTCTTGGACTCTGTTGGCGGTGTTCCACTGAGGCTGGCTAAGCTAGAAATCGCCGATTCTGATTGGCTGGCAGGGAGGGTATTCTTTGCATTTGGGGAGATATTCGGCAAATTCTGTTCTTGTCAGTAATTCAAAACTCCAGGCGTTGATTAATGATGGCGTTGGTTAGATAGTGTTGCGTTGGTTTGGTTTAGTTACGTGACGACGGCATGATGCAGGATCGGAGATTAGGGATCGTGTTGTCAGTGCAAGAAAAAAAAATGAAAAGAAATGCAAAAAAAATTATTTTCAAGCAATTTTGCAATGTGCAAGCTTAAAAAATCAGTTAATTGAGGAATAATAACAAAAAAGTAATAATAAATTAAGTAAATTTAAGAAATCAAACGTGCGTTTGCTTTAGTATAATCAAATATAATAAAAGTTTTTAAGATTTGAATCGTTCAGAGACGTTTACCTTTATTGCAGTTTGCATAAGAACAGTCGTGGCGTAGTTTACACCTCTGCTGCCCAAGTGTAAGACAGCCGTGTAACCTTGTTCAGTAGCTCGGGCAAGGGCTTCGTCGATTTCTGCCTCTCGACGACTCAGAGCTGGATGAACAAATCGTCGGTAGAGAATACTCGAGCCATTTGTCGCAGGACTCAATAGCCATAGCACTAGAATAATCTTAATCTCGTAGTAAAAGGGAAACCTGTGAAACAAATATCAAAAAGTTATAAAAAAGCTTATTTAGGTCATTTTTGCAATCTTTCGAAACCCCTTGCAATCCTTCAAAGTCATTAAAAATCTCTTAAAATTACAGGCAAGGCGGGGCAAATTTTTGCTACTTTTTAATAAAAATAGATGTACGTAATACATGCAAAAAAAGGGTATTTCATAAACTAAGCATTGACACCTGAAAAAGAAAGAATTTATCATGTCTACAGGAATCCATGTTTGAGCAAAAAGTACTTGAAGCTTGAAGGGTTGTTCCCTTTAGGTGTAATTCGAGCAGGTGTGCAACCTAGGAATGGCATTTCTCGCCAATACAAGAGAAACAGGGGAACAAAAAGTAAAAGAGAAAGCAGACGGGGCATGTGGTAATGTGGAGGAATCCTCAGAAGCGCATGTAAGCTAATATCTATCTTGTACAAAATTAGACTTTTGGAATCCCTGCCGGGAGCAAGTTTCCACACGCTGTCTTTCGTTTATTAGTCTTAAAACTGATGTTGCAATAAGGAACTATTGACCTAAAAAATATTGGATTACTTTTATAGAATTATTCAGGGCTTTAAATTTTTATTATACCTACTAGCAGAAATTTACTCGACGTTGTCTGGCATTTTAAGAGATTTCAAGTGAATTTAAGAATTTCAAGGGATTTTTAAGAGTGTATAAAAGTATTTAAGAATTTTCAAGAGATTTATATGTTTTTAATGAATTATTTCAAGTGTTATTAAAAGGAATAAAAAGATTAGATTTTTCAAAAGCGGCTAGAAAAGACTCATAGTAGTTAGTTTTATTTACAATATTTCATTTGGTTTTACCGAGTATTTTATCTTTCTTTTGATTTTTAAACATTAACTTACCAGAAGCTAAAAAATACGTCTGTGAAGGTTTCTGCACATGTGAAAAGAGCGAATACGATCCAGTACATCATCCATTTTACCTGCAAAAACAAAGAATTTTTTAAGTATATAATTCGAAATTAATAATTCTTAAAAAAAAGAGAGAAAATAAGCAAATAGGAGAATAGGGGAAGGGCTGTGAAGTCTGTTAGAAGAAAATATTGACTACTCACGTATTCTTTGACGTTCTTCGTTCGTATTCCCTTGTAGGACGCATAAGCTGGGTAGAGTGTGCCAAAGACCAATCTGAAAATCGGATAGACCAGCATATAAGTTAATGAACGTGGCATCAAGATCGCTAAGATCACCGCGATAATCCCAAGGTTGCTGAGAGTCAGTTTGATCGGTAATTTTTCCAAAGAATCATGCACCCAGGCCATCGAATGTTGTGCAAAAATGCGCGAGAAGCTCATCCTTCGAGCCATCGAGATCACCATCTCATCATCAAGGTCACCTTTTCGACGATACTTGCAATTCTCCATCTTACAAACATCAATCTTCAAACAACCACCTCCAATTGCGTTAGTCATCGTAATTAATTTTCAATCCTGGATCTTTAAAGATTTCTACCTCTTCACAGACTTCAGGTCCTCTCTAGGAACTTTGACCTCCTGCCTGACAGGATTGCAATTGGGAATTTTCTTCGCATAATAATTCTCAAGATTGTGTCTCTTATTTCGACTGCAAAAAAATATTGAAGTTACTCTTTCAGGTGACCAATATTTTTCGAGAAGGACTTCCAGAAGGAAGCTGGAGCTACTTCGCAATTATTTTGGAAGCTCTTGCGCAGAGCAACTTTAGTTCTATTCGCGGTAACTTCCAGTTAAATACTAAGCGAACGAAGAACAGCGTGCCCACGGCGATGATCAGTGCAACAGTGGCTCTATTTTCGCACTGGGATTTAAGCCTCATACTCTGGACCAATGAACAGAAACGAGAACGAATTTTTGGCAGAATGCGCCACACGTGATAACTTTATGCAGCGTCAAATTTATATTTGATCTGCATATGAAATGAATTCCTCTTCATGCATTAAAATTGAATTAGTTTTAACATTTTTTGTTATATTTATGTAGGGAATACCGCTCTACAGTAGGTAATATTTTACATTAAAGAATTTTTTTCAAAGAAAAAATATTTTTATAGGATTTTAAAGAACAAATTCAAAATAGGTGAAAAAGGGTGAATAAGTGACGACCAAATTGGAAGGGCTTGTAAAAATTCGTATCACTACAGTGTATAGACAAATTTAATTTAAATTTAAACTTCAGCAAAGTGTAAAAAACTTCAGTCATTTATTTAAATTGCAATATTTATACTTACGCCTTAAAAATTTACATTTTTTACTGTAGAGGGATTTCCTTTATATCATTTTTAATCGGTTTATTTCCGTTTTAACTTTAACCTTTGACCTGACAACTTTCTCAAACGACAATTCTCGTTTCTGGATCAATTGCGGTTGCTATAAACTAAGACTGAATTGATGCAGTGCAGTTCTACGGTCGAATGGACAATTCGATTCGCAAAACTACGACTATTGCGTCGACAGCGTAATTCGATGATTGTCGTCGGTGTCGGACGTCCCAAACTTATGTAACATTGTTCATTATGTGCAACGCATGTATGCACTGCACATTCATTTCCTAAAGTAAAGGACGAGTCCAATTTACCCACAGCAAATTGCATTGCAAAGCGTAATGCAAATTTAGATCAAAGTACTTAATACAGTACGAAGTTAGAAAAGATTTCACGAAATCAGTGAATGTTCAATTTGATTCAAAAGTTCTTAAACTATGAAAGTCGATATTAAGAACTTGTTATCTATTTTAGCGAAATGCTAAGTAGAAGATTTTGAAGAGATTTCATGAAATTAAAAAATTTCAAAGTATTTTCAGGGATTTTGTGGGATTCAATAAAAAAAGAAAGTTAGAGATTTCCTGGCATTTCAAAGGATTTCAATCCTGTCATTAAAAAGAGGTTGCGGTTATATCGAAAATAGATTGTCCCAATTTGTCCAAATCCTGCAGCAAAAAATATTGTTTGAAGATTAAGATTTTTAAAAATTAATTTTTAAAATATCATATAAGCAAAAATTATTGACAAGGCTTCAGAGCGCACATGTCATTATAGTTTACAAAAAAGTAAACTAGAACAGATTTTGTGGTATTTCTAGTAGTCCAAAAGTTAAAACATTTTAGATTCTGTGCCAGTTTAAGCAGCACGTGTGAAAGAAAACTTCCTCAAAGATTAAACCCACGCGAGTGTAAGCGTGACGGAATTCAGGCTATGTAATGACAATGATCTTGACCTCGCGACACGTCGTATAGTTCTCGCGGATCCTCGACAAGCTATACATAATAATATCTGATCAACAGACAGTGAAAGGAAAGGTGATGGAGGTGGTGGAAAGTAATACTTCGTTATTAATAAACATGAAAGACCACCGACAATAATAAATGTGTGGAGTGTAATCGCTATAACGTCATACAATGGGACGTCATTCTGAATCGCGTGTTAAAGCTCAAAAACAAATACATAAAATTTTTCCGACACATTTTGAATTATTCAGGCAGTTTTTATTTCGCTAGAATTTTGTAAAAATCGGTTAAAAATAGTAATAAAAAGAACGAAGGGAATATCAAAAGAATAGAGCATTTTTTATTCAAAATTGTTTGCATCACTACACCCCACGTTACATCGAACAATGGAAAGACAATAGACATAAAAGCAAACTTCAATGCAGGAAGCTAAATTTAATACTCTCCATTGTTGCATGGTATCGGCCATTGTAAATACTCATAGATGGGAGACAAATTCCATTTTTGATATTAGTGAGCTTCGGATTCACCAGCAATAAATCCAATGTCTTTTACTCTCACTAGAATAAAATTTCTCTTCCTTTTCTAGGATAAAGAAGCAACCAATTTGTACAATTTTATTCCTGCCACGACTTATTCTTACGATTGTCAGTAATTTGAAGAGATTTTGTGGTATTTCTAGGATTATAAATAAGAAGAGGTTCTATTCAGTAAAATGTTAGGATTGATGATTTACTGATTTAATAGGAAGACCCATGGATGAGATCAGTTTTACCCCTTTTTTCAAAAAGCGCTCTGCTTATGAAAATATATTCTGAGGTGATATTAAAGTTGTAAGATATTGTGTCGTCCCTTAATTATATCTGTGCTCTGTAGCCCAGTCGAATGATCGTTGGGAGTTCCTTGCACCACGATAACTATCTTTTCATTGCAACGTCCGCACGTTAACGAAAGACGATTGTAGAAACTGCGCCAACAGCTGATGAAACGTCGTAATGGGAGCGTGTGGATTATTTCGAGACGAGAACAGAGATCATTGGCCCGAGTATGATTCTATTCGTACTTAACAACCTAATCATTGCGGCGAGAAATATTATTTATTAATACAAAATCTATTTAAATTTAACGAGAGGTGCTTCACCTTGAAGGTGTCCAACACCACTGCAACTTGCCAATATACTATATAAGCTGAGCTCTTTCATCGTGGATCAGAATTCTCAGATCGTGGATGAAATTAACCCTCTGCGCTTTACCATTTTGTGGAAAGTGGAAGGGGTAAATTTTATTTATGATCTGAGAGCATTATATGCAATAATCATGAGGAATAATAGAAGGCAAAGAAAAGAAATGTTGATATAATTTTCAGAAACGTGATTTAGTTACTTATACATATTCATTTTCTCAAGATTTCTATCCTCGCCTTGATCTTTAATTGTTGAGACAATTAGTTTACAGAAGCTATATATCGTGGACTAATAACCTTTGGCCTTCGTCCAACAGTAAAAAGAAACTCAGAAAAGCTTTTGGATTTAAAGTGAAAGAAGATATAATTGCCAATTCGAAGAAATGAGGATTACCCTTGAAACGAGTGACTAATGTAAGTCCATTTCAGGAAATTTATCTTTGTAAAAGCGCATCTTCTATTTTTATAAATAAGAAAAAGATATCCGAATGCACTTAGATCTTTTTTACTTATTAAGTACGGGGTGCTTCAAAGGCTAATGAAGCACTCTTGACTTTTAAAATTTAGAGCTCACAACTATCGTTCAGTTTATAAAATGTGGAACACAAAAAAAGGATAAGGTATGAGCACCACCTCTAATTAAAATCTCGATTATTGTTTAAGGGCATGTGATACTTTACCATAAGAGCATTTTAGTTTCCGCAACTTTAAGCTTTGAATAATAAATATTTTTTGCTAAAACTAGGCCATTTACCTCCGTTTGTAAGAAACAGAGGTAAATGGCCTAGTTTTAAAGAAAAATATTTATTATTGCGAACGTAAAGTTGCGGAAACTAAAGTTGCTCTTATGGTAATTACCACATGCCCTTAAGAATCAGCTAATTAAGATTATGCAACGATGACGAAATCGACACCCATTTACAGTCCTTGATACTAATTAAATGCGATTTTCACACATGCACAATACGCGGGAAATGACAAGGGAGAGAAAAATCAACGCATCTCGTACATTACGAATTTATTGTCGTAAAAAACATCTACACTAAGATCACAAAGATATATACATGTGAGATATTAATGATACTAATTATGAATCTGCGTAGTTATTGCTTTCAGATTAAGGTTGTTGGATCCAAATTTTAATTTCCAAATTAAATTCCTCATTTTACTCAACAATTATGAGAACTATAAATTTTTTTAATATATATAAATATTTTTTACTATTTATTTTTTTACTTTATACACATATTTCTACTTAAAAAATGAGTACGGCTGCGGAGTAAAAAAATATATAATTATAATATTTGTTAAGTAAGATGAGGAATTCAAATTTTGCGATTAAAAATTGAATCCAACACCCTTCACGGCAAATTGATTTTGAAAGATAGTAAGTTTTTGTCGAGAAGCATGATAACATGATCCCACAAAAAGTATCATATAATATTTTTGCAATAAAATAACTTTGCAGTAAAAACTTTTTAAAAACCTTGATTCCCAAAATCACGTACTTACAATTAAATTATAATTAACCTTATCCGAATGATCAATACTCGTGGAGATAACATTGCCAGATGAGTTTTCAACATACCTATGTAAACTTTAGAAGCCTATATTTATATTGTCTCGTGTTCCAACATGTTTGACTATTCCATAAAAATTGAAAGCACTTCAAAGTGCTAAGAATAATTCACGAAATTGTGAAATCGTTATATATTTTATATGACTATGATTGTGATGTTTATGGCAGTGTTTACGACGTCTGGAATACGTCTACAATATCTCTACAAAGCTTGGAGCTTAATTAAACGACTAATATAAGTTTTTTATAATAGAGCAATCCTGGTTTATAAATGTTGATTCAGAATTTAGAATTCAAAATTCTGTAACGATTCCAAAATGTTGAAAAAAAAACTATCATTGACTAAGGTATTTGGTTTATGTTTGTAAATCAAGATTAGAAATTTAATTGAATTTACAAGACATATTCACTCTATCAATTCTATACTTTAATTACATATTTAAAATAATAGAATATGCTTTTAGATAGCGAACACGTTTTTTATAGATTCACAGCATTCTTTCTCAGTGTATGATTCATACAAATTTTCTCAAAAAATACACGAGACATTCTTAAAATAATATAAACAGTCTAAATTTTTTCAGAGATGAGTCAGCAGATCGCTTTGTTATACAATTATTAACTGAAACTTGGTCGCTATTTTGGCACGATTTTTGAGGGAGTCGGCAAAAATACCACAGATACGGTACTAGTGATTGTAACCGTCTTGAAAATTGGCGCGTGGAAGTTTCGAGAATAATAAGAAACTGTCGGCACCGGAATCAGGGCGGTTTTGTGATTCGGTGGCTGCGGGCAAGTCATTTTGAAATCTTTGATCGGAGCTGCGACCTCGAATAAGTCTCTCAATGCAATCGACTTAATTGCTCTCTCGAGCAATTAAAGCTTCAATATACAGAAACGAAGACAAGTAAATAGTCAATAATAGTACAAATAAATCAGAGCAGAAGCTCTCAGTCTTTCTCTAGGAATGGACTCTTGGGAAGAAATTCTGCTCTAAAGATTTGTCTTTTGTCTTCTTCAAGATACACAAAGCAGACTCAAGAATACAGGCTGCAATGAGAATACAGACCAATGCTGAGTCTACGCAAAATTGGTCTCAATTGATACCGTTTGAGACGTTCACCGGCTGATTGGCTATTAACTCGGAAAAGAAAAGCCTATCGTCCAGATTAAAAAGGAGAGAGGTTTAATCTCTCAAA
Organism: Synergus itoensis; assembly: GCA_904066005.1. NCBI lineage: Eukaryota > Metazoa > Arthropoda > Insecta > Hymenoptera > Cynipidae > Synergus > Synergus itoensis. The sequence goes on along the minus strand of CAJFCP010000035.1, from coordinate 1,200,747 downwards.
TAATAATTTCTCTTGTTTTCTGTACAGTTTACTGTACTATTTTCCAGTCAAACAAACTCAATTGGAGTTTTCTTCAAATCTCTAATTCAAGAGATTTTCAGAGAACAGCTTTCTTGCGAATTTTAAAAACCGTTATGTGGAAGAAGAAGCCGAGTAATGTTACCGAGTTTCCAGAGTTCTGCGTTCACAGTTTACTCTCGGCGATCTCACTTTCTCCTCTCGACCGTTGTTCACCAACTGCGTTCTGCTTTTTTTTTTATCCACGTTTCGCGGTTGGCCGATCGTTCACGGTTGATCGGCTTCTTTATCTGTACGTCGTCCAGCAAGTGAACGACCCAGTAGTCCGCTCAATCAATTTCTAAAGTGACGACACAGACGGAGGCTAAAGGTTTTTCCTGTCATCAAAGCGTTTTTCATCGAGTGAAAAAGAATAAGGAAGTTTTCTTGAACTATTGATGTTAATGCATCAACAACAAAAAGCAACTGACTATAGGAGTATGTACAGCCAAAAATTCGGAATCAATATCGTAAATCCGTTTTGAAATGCGGTTTGAACGCCTTCTACTCAGATTTATGAAAATCTTCACCTCTTGGTATCGTGCCAGCGAGAAACGTATCCACGTTTCAACTGAATGAACGTCAATGGACGATCAATTCCAGTTTCTTCTTCCTTTCTGTCTGTGACGTAAACGCCGAATCAGCTGCGATTTAAATGTAAATGATCACAACACCGTCGTTGAAGAAGACAGTTATGCGGATTTCCTGCTTGACAGGCGATGACATACTATTTCCAGAGATATGAATCTGCGTATTCCTGGACGATTTCCCTATTTTCGTTTTTCATCTGATATCCGCTCCACAAAACAAAGCTGCAAACAAATATCAATAAAATAAATAAAAATAATCATAAAACAGATTCACAAGATGTCAAAGATATCAAGACAGCTTAAAGAATATTTAAAAAGGCTAAAAAATGTAACAAGAAGGATCCACATTAATTGATGAAAGATATATATTATACTCACTATACTGAGAACAGTAGAGAGAAGTCAGAAGTATATTCTGGGTCACGGAACTTATGGGCTGGTCAGAAAATTTTCAAATGTTATCTTTTGACGAGAATCTCTTCGATTAGAGCTGAAAAGCGATCAGTTCTTCCTCAAACTTGAATTCTCTGACGTTTCAACTCAAAACTCGATTATGTATCGTGTTCGTGCTTTTGTCTCCTGGAAGAAAATCCAGCACAACTTGATCCACTTTATTCTTGAAAATAACGAGGCTCTGACTTTCGAGTTACAAGTTGCACTGTAAGACGATCTTCACACTTTGTATTTTCGTTTGCATCCCACTTTCTTGCTATTCTTTGCCAAAAGACTAGTGGTATCGATATTTGCTTTGTCTTTCAAGTAGAGACAAAAGGACATTGATTGTGGCTAATTATTCTGCTTTCAAAGCACTTTCAAATGATTTGCACGAGGTAAAAGATTCACAGTAACTAGTCGACACATCCGAAGAAGTACTTGTAAACTATCAGATCGTGTCACTCGCGTGTCGAAAGATTATTCTTGACGTTCTTGAAATCACTTTAGGGTTTGATTGGCTCCTTTGCCTTACAGCGTCTGTTTCGCGAGCGTCGCGACGCCAAGACTAGAGGCTAGCCACTCTTGTCGGTCCAGTTTATATTTAAACAACGAGTAGAACGACGACGCATCGTTTTCTCAACGTGAGTGGGGAAAAAAACGAAATGAGAGCATCACGAAAGCTTTACAAATGTCAACACAGATGCGATTTATCTGTCATACAGTCTTGATCTTCGATGCAATAGTAAAATGTGTGTTGGAAAAATTAGAGAGATTGAGATAAATTAAAAACATATTTCGAGTACAGTTGATGAAATTTAAGTTCACAAAACCCCAGAAAAATCCCGAAACGAGCATTTTTATGGGTTTCTTAGAACGATCTCGAATTTCTTTGTTTGATATGTAGAGAAGGAAATGAGCAAATGAAGCATTGGGAAATCCGCGCTATAAAAGACCTGTAAAAGCGGTCTTCGCGTTTCTGACGAATTACAGACCACCCACGCAATTCACCTCTAAACTTTCTTATAACAAATCACACTGAATCAAGCTCTGGCTCACGTGGGAAAATGGCAGTGAAAACGACATTGTCATTTGATACTAGTCGAGACGGTGACATATGAGAAACAGTTGACACAGTCTTCCGTGTGTTTGGATATTTTATGAATCCAATGAAATGCAAGATTCATCTTCATAGTGAATCGCATGTCCAAAAGGTATTTTATCTTCTTAAAGAAGACGTGCATGTTTCCTATTCTTTCGCAATCGATATCGATATATGTATAATGAATAATCGTCAAGACCAAAGGACATTTTAACAATCTTTACTAAAAAAAAGAGCTTTCCCAAGTTATCCAACCAATCAACTCGAGCCGATGTATCAAAACTGCTAAAACAAATGAAAGTAAAAATTGACAATAAATTCAGATTCTCAGTTTACTGATTGATTTGATGACGGTTTCCCCCATGTCCTAGTTATGTGGATTTCATTCAAAACATGAAAGAGACGCAGTTGATGATTATATTTAGAAATTGGAAATACAAATTTGATATGATTAAGATTATTCACACGCTATTTTGCTATTTCGGTGACATTCTCTTCCCTGCGTGGGATTTACTTATCTAATTTCACTTTTCCTACAAGCGACGTCATGTATCCGAAAAATCTGAAGCAGTATGAGATATTGGCACTTTAAACAAACATTTCTGACACTAGTTGGCACCTTTAATTCGCATGATTTAATATCCAACAACTTCCGTTTACATTTATGTACTTGAGTTGGATCAAGTATATTATCTTCATTGAAAGTAATATACCTTTTTACCCTTAAACCTCAAAATTTGGCAAAAATATTAGAAAATTATTTCGTTTTTCATTTTCAAGTAAGAGATACTAAAAAAAAAAACTGTTCAAACCATTTTAAATCCTGTAAAATTGCAAAAATATTTTTTTTTTTATAATAGAAGAAAATAAAAATACTTTTTTTCAGTAAAATGAATGTTATTGCGATCAGAAGTTTTCTCTGACTTTCCCGGTCATTTTCCAGTCTTTCCAGATTTCCCGGTTAAGTTTCCACCCTGAGAATCCAATAAAATTTAAATTAAAAAAAAATAAAGGTACTTGAAAAGAATGTAGGGTAATTCAAAGATCTGAAAAACTTGATTAGATTCTCAATTTTCCGGTAAGCCATAAAGGCAGGGAAGCTGAGATAAAAAGGGAAAAAAGAGACCTAAACACAGGAAGAGAAATGGAGTCTTGAAACTACAAAACCAGAAGCGCAGAGCCCCGGAGCGACGCCCTGGGGTCATCACCCGCACACCCCATGGAGCCACATTGCGCTCCCCATGATGTGCATTTTTTCGCCCTGGCACAATTCCAGGGGCGGAGAAATATAGGCTTTGATCGCCCTATATCTCTGGAAAATAGAGTAATTATGTACGAGGGCGGGAAAGGAAAAGCGTAAATCAAGACGCCAGCTACGTAGGACTCCGAAAGTTGGACAGAGAAGAATATATATGAGAAAGATTGTAAAATATTGGATTGCAAAATAGCGGAACTTTGAAAACTGAACTTTTAGAGAAACAAAAACTTTTTTCTACAGCAACCAAGTTTGAAAATTTCAAAGCTACGGAAGCTTGAAAAATATTTGCATTTATTATGCATCCATTTTAGGACCTAAAAGACCCGTTAAAAGATGTCCCAGCGGTGATAAAGCACGAGGATGAGAGTCGGTCAATGATCCTTAACACATCGACGTTCTGATAATAATGAGAGTGATGACGTCGAGAGATTCTCAGAGGATAAAATTCAGCGAAGTATAAAAAGAAATATCATGGAATCGCGAGCCATATTTTTCTTCTTTTGACATGCCATGTATGTGATCCATGTTTCTGCATGCCTAAGAGTAAGCCAGATAACAAATGTCTCGATGTAAATATACGTGGGTGGTTTTCCAGATAAATTTCGATTTTAAAGAGGGCATATTTTTCGAAGCTATTGCTCTCCATCCAGGGGAAATATTTTCGAGTCCTGCGAACCGAATAAGAGCTTATGTTAGTATATTTGTAAAAATGTGAGATATTTCTGGTAAATAAAATGTTCAAGAGAAAAAAAAATTTACTATAATTAAACTTCACTAGCGGGAATCATTGTATGGGCAATTAATTATGTAATAATAGGGTATAGAGATTCTTAAGGGACATGCAAAGTTTTGCTGTAAAAGTGAAGAGTAGCCTAGGAAAAAGTACTCCGCAAGCGGGAGTCTCGACCTGTATTGTAATTAGCAACCGGCATTCTTAATTATTCTAATGAGAGTAATGACGTCACGAGGTCGAGGAGTCTAGAGGCAAGTGTACATTGTACAAAGTAAAGGACTGTAAACTTGATTCCGTTGAACATTTAAAAAAAACCATTACTTTGAGAATCTGAAACAAAATAAAAAATTTTTAATTAAAAAATTAATTCCAAAAATACTTTGTAATTAAATTTTTAATTTAAGCGGGCTAATTAACTCTCTCTCGCAACAGGGTTTAATGAAATTTTGTCAATGAAAATTTTCGCAAATCGCGAAGCTAATAAAAAGAAGCAAAAAGAGTCAGGTTGATTATCTATTGAGGTTAATAAATAATGATTGAGATGATAAATAAATATAATCACTCCCATGAATTTCGAAGCAAAAGGAACCTATAAGAAAGGTCATTAAAATTTCAATCCGGCGTGTCAGGTGTTTAAGTGAGAGAAATATTGATTCGTTAAGGATGGAAACAAGTTCGTGCCACCCTCGTTGATGCACACTTTGCACCACTACCCTCCTCTGTTGCCAACCAGGCATCGATCCAACGACCAACCACGTTATTCGGCCACAAGAACATCTCGGTGCCGAGTTTCCTTCCGGATTCACTTCCGCGTCAGGAAGTCGGTCACAAGAAGTGGCTATCCAACCGATTCAAAGATCAGCACAATGCCCATTGTTAGTTGTTATCTGTATCAATTGATCGGACATTATTATACGAATCGGTATCGCTAGATTTTACTTGAAAGCCAAAAATTGTAAAAAACTGGTCAACCACTTTCTACATTGTGCAAATAGAAAGTCCCTAAACTGGAAAGCAAAAAATAAAAAGTTTGTTTCGTAAATTGATGAAGCCAGTGTAAATATTAATAAACTAGCAATAATATATTATGCGGAAACCAACTTCATATTGCGTATGTATGGATGTAAACTCTTCACGATTATTATACAGTATTACAAAAAGTGAAAAACGATCATGTTCCTGCTTGGGCAAATAAACAGTAAACTTTTTAATCGAATGAATAAACTACCTTCAACAAATCTATAAATACGAGTATTGGTTGGAATTAATCTTGCGGATTAAAAAATGAACAAAAGTAAGGAGAAGAGAAACTCAATTCCTCTTTCTCCGACCGATTACGAAAGTATCTGCATCCAAAAATGGACCAGTGTACACCCAAGGTCCTGTCGACCCATTGCCCAGAGCGACATGCACCGTTTCTCGGACATCAGTATCCACCCATTTGATGGAATCGGGTTTCAAGCATCATTACACAATAAGAAAACATGGACCTCGAGAATCAAACGAAATAGCCAATCGAGAGACAGTCTGCGAAACCCTCTACTTTATCCAATACGTTCTCAGAAACAATTGTTGTATCGAAAGAAAAATTTCCTTCAATCAATCTGACTGTTCATCTTTCAGATGATCAGTTTTTCATTTATTACTGTCATCAGAAGATTGATTGCCAAATTATATATAACGACCAGTGTATTTCAAAGTCTGTTTTTAAAATAGATACAAGAACTATTAGTCACTTTAACATAAGTAAGATTATTAATTTAAGGTGCCAAGATACATTTTTTTAATTCTGTGTCTTTTCAAGGCGTAATTTTTCATTTTGCCGAGCCATTAATATTTATATCTAAAAAAAGTTAAAAAATCTAAACTAGCGGTCACCATGATACGAGTTGCTTTTGTTCTATTGAACTGCTGCTTTCAAATATGTAATGAATATTCCAGTGATCGCATTCGACTCTAAAGCTTGTAGAATTTTCAATTATCTCTCCATGATTTCCATCAGAAGCATTTGTCTGTCACTTGCTAAGCCTTAATCACGATCAAATCTTATCTTGTCTCGTTGTGTGTTAGGCTTTATGGGATTTACGACGATCAAACATGTGGAATTCGAGTGAACGTAGCCTTGCAACCTGACATGCTAGCTTTCAGTTCAAAGAAGTGGACAGATGCTGGTACGTAGAAGTACGTACATATAATACGTATGTACATGAGAAGAGTCGCTCGACATGTACATGACATACGAGTAACTGAATAGAATACCTACAGATAACACAAGACAGGACGAGACCAATCCGTCTTAAAACATTTGGTCTACGACAAATAAATTTTTCCAAAGATTCCCATTTCCACGAACTCGAATATAATCTAAAGTTTATATGATCTGATCCTGAGATATTCATCAGAAAACTAAGAGGAAATATTGGATCTAAACTTTTGATTTTGGCAAGAAAGATGGAAGCAAATAATGTTGAGATAACAAAATAGTGTATCAAGCGAGATTAATATTTAAAAGTTCCAAACTTTCCACATCTTTTTCACCATAATTCTCTGTTTTTCCTTGAGCCATTTTATTTTCAAGTGCGTGGGATATGAGTCATTTCGATTTGCAAGACGCAGTAAAGGCGCATTTGTGAGCGTAGTCTTAAATATAAGTAAGCACAAAGAGAGTCCAGCAACCCGCGCTTTGTGACACGAACAGCTGATGAAGAAGGGAGGGAATCCGTTAGCTGACACATAAAGACACGAGTGATATAAAAAAAATTATTAATTGACAAAAGATAAACTTCAGTGATTCAAAAATTACCTACATCTTTTTAATTCGTTGGAAATCCTTAAAGAAAACTATAAAATCCCCTGGGATCCCTCGTAATTCTTTAAAATATTTTGAAGCCGTTTAAAATATATTAAAAAAATCTGGACGTGTATGAAGTGTACACGATACTACGTCACAACAAACAACTAGGACATGAAGAGTATTGGCATTCACGCTATTTTGCCTACAAGGACAAACTTCTAATTACAAATCGTGATTAAGATTTTTTTTTTCATTTAAAAGTCAATTACAACGCATGTTAGTCATATAGTATAGCATTCATATGAAATTGAAGTTTCATTAACCTGAATTTCTTTAAAAAAGCTGATAAAGAAAAAGATTGAAATTCACTATTGAACTACGCAATTATTAATCAACAAAAAGCAAGTTTCTCCAGATTTTATAAAACTGTTCAATGGGAAATATTCTCTGCAGTTTGAAATGGTGTCAATTTTCTAATTCATGTAATAGATATTATGAAACTAAAATTTTGCAAATAAAATTGGAGTCAGTAATAAATTTCATAAACAGGAAACAAACGGTTCGAATCCTGACCTTTCCGAAGACAGTTGTTATTACTTTTGTTCACGTGACATGTGAAAGCAAAAGGAGAACTTTCATAACACAGGGAGCTCTGTAAATTGATATATCTTTGTTGGCAAACGCCTTGGAGTGAGAAACCAGACCCAGGACAGAGTTAAGTTAGGTCGAGTCTACCTTTAGATTTAGAATCTGCCTAGGCCAAAGCCTAGGCGAAGAATTTTCACACAGAATAGCCTAAAAATAGACACAATATTTCTGCAGCGCAGTGAGCAGAAAATAAAAATATTCTTTTACCTTTTAAAAGGAAAATATTTTTTCTCCCTCATAAGTATCTCGCAATGTATTAATGTATATCTCGTGCCACACTTGACAAGCCTTGACCAGGAGATTTAAAAACGATCATTGCACCATTACTGCTTACCTCCCACTAGAATCTCTTATATTACACTACTTTTGTCCTTGTTGTCATGTCTTGAGGCTACGAAGACAAAGGAATCTCGAAGATCTCGTTAAAAACTCGTTGACTTTTATCCTCAATCGTCTTTTAAACGTCAATTGAAACTTTTAAATACCTTCCTTTTTAAAATAAAAATTTTGAAAACGAGAGCTTTTGTAGAAAACGATCACGACTACCGTGAATTGCTGTGCAACTTCAATTGTCTCTGCTTCAATTGCGTTTTGGAGTTCACTCGCCGAGCGTTGTTTATTTTCACTTATTTTGAAACCTCAGATAGAAACGAGGTAGTTAATGGGAAAAAAATCAAGACTAACGATCAAGACTCACAGGTGTGTGGATCGTAGAAGTGAAAGGCAAGCAAAATTGGTAAATAGATTTTCGCAACCCCCATTGCGATGGCCTGAGTGCTCTGCACAGATGACGCGATATTGGTCATTTTTCACATTTTGCTGACAAGGAATTCATGGAATACTCACATAACTATACGCGAGACGATCGAAGATATCATATTCGCGGCTCGAAACACCAAATTAGACACACACGAGATATAAAAATGACGTTAGAAGCTGTAAGCTGTAGCACCACTCCTCACAGGTCAGCCATTTTGGAACTGAGACAGCGAGCCAGCTGACGTCACGTGATGTTTTTGTCACGTGACCCTCAGTACCGTATCAAGAATTTTCAATATTTTTGGGCCCGTCTTCAATTATTACATTTCGAATAGATATTATTGGTTATAACTTATTTTAAAAATAACTTGAGGTAATTATAACTAGTAAATGATATTTTATAATTTTGTATGATTTAATTCTAGTAAGTGGAAATATTAATTACAGTAAATAACATATAGAACCGTTAGATGATATTCAAATAATACTACCAACAAAAGTAAACAGAAACTTTAATGTTTTTCATAATGTCGTTTCTGTATCTATAAATAGCCGAACTTTTTTGGTACAAATAGACACTGGCTTTCGAATGTGAACCTCAATATTTGAACTGATTTATAAAAAAAGTATTAAATCTGGAGGCAAATGCAGTTTCGCCAAATTTTACGCTCACGATAATAAATATTTTTTGCTAAAACTAGACAAATTTACCTCCGTTTCATACAGACCAAGATAAATGGTCTAGTTTTAGTAAAAAATATTTATCATTGCAAATCAGTGGCGTATATAAGGGTGTGGGGGCAGGGGATCAATCCCCCCCATGAGTCTTTTAATATCACGTTAGAATTAAGAAAATTACTCTGTTCCATGTTTATTTATGTTTATACTTGAATTTTTTACCAAGTCATATCCCCCCAGCCCCCATCGAAAAAAGCTATCTACGCCACTGTTGCAAATGTAAAGTTAGCGAAATTCAATTGCTCCAATAATAAAATATCACATGTCCTTAAAAATTTGAATTATTATCAAAATAAACGAAAAGATCACGCGTGTAGCGACGGGAGAATTTTCACCCCTCCACTACTCTACCCCCACCATAATCCACACATTCGGGAGTGGCGGGAGGTGAAGTCACGTCACGGGCCGGGCAGTGTGCTCTGTGCGATAATAGTGGTCGGTCATGCCATTCCTTGGCGGCACCGTTCGTATTATTTTAATGTCATCGGATGACCCCGTGCTACCGGAACCCCTAGTGACAGGTGACAACCTCCCAAATCAGTGTTGACGTTCTCCAAAACGTCAGAAACTCCAGTGGCGCGAGGAAAAATCAACCGAGGATAACGCGGGACAAGTGAATTGTGCAAGGCCTCTTTCAAAAAGTGGTTTTTGAGTGTCCGAGAAACGTGTTAAACTCATGACTCGGAACATCCTAACCCGTTAAAGGTCAAAAGTGTCTGTTGTTTTGGTTCTTCGTGAGGTGACAAGTGACAACTCGTGGTCTCGAGGTGCTCGTCTCATTGTTGTCAAAATCGGCGCGAGAAGCAGAAAAAAGTCTAGTTATGGCGTACAAGTTTCGAGAGGATATCGTGGGAAAGAGGTTCCTCTCAGTGAGTGGTGCGGGATATCGTGGGATATCGTGGGAAAGAGGTTCCTCTCAGTGGGGTTGGCGTGCGGGGGTGATTCGTGCTGCCAGTCATAGGGAGGATAATCCTGATCTACAGGTAATGATAAATAATTAATTAATTGGTGTGACGAGACACAGTCTCGCGATTTCTAGGAAATACTCCATTCTAGGAGTTCGTTAAACTCTTGAAAGTTGTAAACACAATAATGGCGGTAATTGGTGAAAAAAGTTTTGTTTTGAGATCGGTGAACCCCGTAGAGATTTTCAAGTAGCTTCCATCTTTTTTTTTCATCCAAGTATCTTCATTAAAGTGTCACACATGTGACAACATTCCAATGTTATTAAACCGTTATTAAGGCATTCGGTCGTTCGTTCGCGCCTCTTGGGAGTTTGTCGATGCATAAGGAAATCAGCAGGGGTTTATCTGGTCGCAGGCGAGAGCATCGATGCTTTTCATAACGGTAATCGTTTCGTAAGATTCTTATTTGATCGACCCACATACTTTATACTTGTTAAGTAAATTCTAGAACGCTTATTTTTATAAGTTTTTCACGAACACTTGTCTTTTTAAAAACAATCGACTGTCTCGAGATCTCGGTTGTTGAAATTTGGTATTTTCTCTTGGAAATGAAGTTCTTTGCGGTCACTCGGCCTTCGTTTCACCTTCATTTGAATAATATAGTTATTGTCGGAGAGGTTAGGTGGGACTTACTTCCAAACAGCTGACAGGCTAATTTCTCGCTTTTTTATTATCTAATGTAAATTTTTCAATTGTAAAACATTGATACGGAGTTTTAGAGCAAAAACTTTTTCTTCTTAAATTATTTTTAGTCCAAATTGTCATAAAAATTTCGGCTTGTTTTTATAGGTCGTCAGATTCGAGATCAAAATATGTTTACATTTATTAAGTTTGACTCACGAAGGTTTGACTATACTAATAGGTATTTATTTTTCATAAGAATTTGACAAAAATTTGAATAGCTTTATTAAATTGTTTGTTCGTTTTTCTTTCTCAAATTGATTTTTTATTGTTCCAGGGTTATTGCTACTTTACATGTTATGAATTATAGATAAACCTTTTTATCAATACATATTTTAGTATTCTGTTTACTTGCATTTCTTTCGACACAAAAATATTATCATTTTAGAAACATACTAAACTCCTACGTATCCGTGGTAGGAGAAAATAGTTTAAGTGAAATCGAAGGGATTTCTTGAAAATCAAAGGCCATATAGTTTGGAACGAGGTGTAAGCAAGTTTCTCCTCGCTGGTCTTCTTAAAGTACCTGTTACTCTCTTGTGGTCTCTATAGTGTAGATAAAAGTGAAGGGAACTTATTCCGTTGTGAAATTCTCAATTTTTTCAAACGTGATTTTGCTCGTAACTAAGTTAGAAACGTAATAGCGTTAATCATATTTTTTAAATATATACATATATATAATTACAAAATTTTACCCATTGAAAAAGTGAGCTTGCATAAAATTTGATAAAAAAAACTTTCTTGTCACCTTTTATTATTGCATGATAGTGGACAAAAAATATATTAATGGACTTAACAATCGTTAGGAATTTATACTTAATTCGAAATTGATACTTAAGACAAATTCCTTTAAAATTCCTTAAAAGCAGGTGGCAGCTCTGATCTCGATTGCGAGAATATATTTTCGATACAATCGTAACTTCTTTTTTATTATGAGGATATCTGAATTTTTTTATATAGTTTCGGACAATTCGGTTGCCATTTCGTAATCTCAGCAATATTTGCTAATTATGCCGACCAAAGGCCATGATTAGAGGAGGCTCGGCTCAAGGAAAACCTCTACTCTGAAATAATCGATCGTTCGCCCTTTAGACTTGCAAAACTATTAATTATACCTTTTCGTTCTTTGAAACACTTGAAAGAACTGAGGATTAACCGCTGACCAGAATACATACCGAATACATACCTTAAAATGAAATGCTAAAAAATTGGTGACAGCTTCGCTTTTTGAATTGTGTTTTTGGAATGCATTTTTTAAGAGTGCGGAAACCATGTGGACGAGTTTTCTTTCCATCCGTGTAGGTAGTACGGTTAAACTGAGCTCGTGCTCGCTTTGAAAATATTTCGACATAATATCCGTGTAATTACCAGTGATGCCGGTTCACGCGGTGTAACGAATAACGGTTTATGCACCGAATGCAACCAACTCGGTCCGTGTACCTCTGTCGAAGTACCATATCGTATACTCTATATAATTCTCCACGATATGGTAAGCCGGATATTCCACTTTACCTTAGTAAAAATGCGTTCTAATTTCATGAATTTCTTTGTATTGAAAGCAGTCATTGACTTTCAATTAATCCTTGTCTTTTTTAGATTTCAACATATACAGAATTTTCCCAAATCTATTTCTAGTTTCAAATACAATCGCTAGAAAAATTCGTTCATTTGAACGTTCAGAACTTTTCAGTCATAAAACTGACTCCAATTTTTCACAAATAGTTTCTTGAACTTCAAAAAATAATCGTGCAACAATCTAAATTTATCACGAACATTGGAATCTTTTACCATCTTTTTATAGTATCATGAATTTAAAAAAAAATTATACTTTCGGTCGAAAGTCCGAGAAATTGAGGTGTAGTATGCATATTGAATTACTGTCATTTCAATAAAATTATCTCTCCAAGATCAATTTTTGATTAAATTCAGCCAATTTTGGCTGTAAGCAATTCCGTACCAGACTTTCTCTTATTTGGAAAATTCTCTTCCTCGCAAGATTTCGCGGAGTGAATCATTCTTTCTCCCTTCTCCTTTTGTACCCATATAAAATTCATGCAGATTGTAACTAAGATAAGTAGAATGCTATTTTACGTTTTCGCATTTTTTTAATCTTAAATACACTAATTCGTTGATAATTGGCAAGGAAATATGCAGAGTAATGTTTAGTCATTCATAAAAACCGTGATGAACTTCTCAAGGCCACTGTCTGTAAATTAAACTTGGAGCATATCAGATATTATCGGATGTAGAGGGGTATTTGAAAAAATGTATATATTTAGTATTTGTAAATTATTTTTAACTACCAGACATTTAAATTTTATTTTTTTTAAATATTTCAAGTGACTTTAAGTAATTTCAATGGATTCTAAAGTATTTTAAAGGATTTGATTTGATTTCAAAGAATTTTAAGATTTCAAGAGAGTTTAAAGAATTTTAAGAGATAATAAGACCAAAAGGATATTTAAATGAATTTCAAGAGATTCTGAGATTTCAAGACACCTTAAAGGATTTCGTGAGATTTAAAAAGACTTTAAAGGGTTTTAAACGTTTCAATTTCTGTCTTCAACATTATACAGCTTTCGTTTTACACACTTTCTTTTCTTTCTCCTCTTATACCTCACATAAAATCTTGATTGGTATTTTTTAATTTGCGTTCGAAGAATATTAATCACGTCATAGACCACGAAATATTATAGTAATGTATATTATAATAGAAAAGAATGAGAGAATACTGTTGCGGTTTCTGTGTGTTCTTTGATGGCAATATTCGCGGCAATGCTAAATCAGTGCGGTATACCTTCTTCCAGAATCAAGGCCATAAACCGGAACTCATCCTCTCGCCACCAAATTGGCTAAAACCGCACACAACCGTTGAACGCTTGATCTAGTTTTTTTTTTTTTCTACCCAAATAATTTTCGATGCCATCAACGCGAAACTTGGACCTCAACCCATTATTATCTTTTTATGAATAAAGCAAGTTGATGTTTCTAAACTCAAAATATCATAAAATATTTTCAAATCCTTTAAAATACTATTAACCCTTTGCACTCCGTGCCATTCGAAGCCCATTTAAAATGTCCCATGAGAGGGGACAGCGGAGTGCAAAGGGTTAAATTTCTTTAAATACTTAGAGTTTCTGTTAAAGTTAATTCTCTAGAATTTTCTCATTATATTAACCAGATTTGTGGTTAACATAACTATAAAATTTTTAATCAGATGAATGTAGTAACTTTAATCAGATCTTTTTTTTGGGGAGTGTAAATTAAAGGTAGGTCTGCGCAGTTTAAAGGCCGGGGCTACTTCTTTGGGAGGGACAATTTAAAAATAAGCACTTATACACCTGTCGCTTGGAGGAGGACCGTTATATACAGGGGCCATGCACTTGTCTCGAAAACCATTTAAGGCCCCAACGAAACGGGCTCTCTGACGTGTTCGGTCCACAGACTCGTGGTCGTTAACGAACGGTGAATGAACAAAAGGGAAAAAAGGGCATGTAGAGAGAGGTATGTCGTATATACTAAGGTGGCTAAAGAGTTACAAACAACCACGAATTAAAATCAAGAATTTCTCTTCGGGCCTACGCTCAGTTCGGCACTTATTTTCTTATTTATACATTTAAGCTAAACATTTTCTTGTATACAAAGCTATTTCTTTGAATCAAAGATCACGATACGAAAATTTTATCGAGCATCATTTGAACAGTAATTCAAATTTAGAGAACATATTACGAGGATAAAATGTAACCGCGATGCGACTTGATGGCCCTCACTGGCAAAAAAGAATCCTTACGACTCCAGATTTTTGAGATCGTACATTATTTATGCTCCACTTGCTCTCAGGAATTCAAACTGCTGAGAATCCTGTTCGTTGCATCCTGAAAAAATTGTTGAGATGTTTATGGTTTAATGTGTAGCGGCCATTAACTGTACAATTTCCATAATTTCAAGTGACTATTACGATACTCATTACAACTTGAGATGATAGAACTCGTTTTCTACAATCCTAGTCTCGGTCCGAAAAGATTTTCTTTCTATATGAGGAGAAGCTCGGATAAAAATTTCCGGTAGACCAATGTGAATTATTGCCCATAATTACGACTGCCTGTATAACAGGTAACTTATTTTTAACGTTTATCTCGCGTTCGATGGAGAATAGTGAATTATGGGTTGACATTGACTGATGTTCCTAAACCCATCTGTCAAAATATTTCACCCTCTTTATCCGCCAACGTAATGGCTAATTATAAAGCACGCCGTGAATAACCAATATGAGGAGGCGTGCTCTGCTCAAACGTAAACCATAATAATTTAATTAATGCAACATCGATTGCTGCATTGTTATATACTAGAATGTCATGTGCGCGATAAAGCGCGGCCTTTGTCAATTATTTATACATTTGTGATAATTTAAAAATTTTTTAAATATTTTAAAATACTTCAGGATATTTCTAAAAACTTTAGAGAGAATTCAAGATATTTCAAATGATTTCACAGGATTTCAAAGGATTGTAAATCAATTTCAGAAGATTTAAAAAGATTTAGCAGATTTTAAAGAATTCAAAGATATTTTTTGTTTTGAAATAACTTAAAATCACTTAAAATCCCTTAAATTATGGTGAATTTCATCACCTTAATTTTTTCTCCAGAATCTCTCTTTGTCATCTCTTCACCCAATCATTTGTTTTCTCTCTGCGACCTCTCATATCTCATTTTCTCCTCAGTACCATCGAAAAAATGTGTCATTATCCAACTCAAGTGGCAGGTAGGAGAAAGACGTTGTACATTTCCTCGAAATTACTTCCTTAAACACGCGATACTACTTTTTTGGCAGCCAATTTCCTCTCGTGGTTCGCGAACCCTACGTTTATATTCCTTTCTTCGCGATGCCTCCAATTTCTCCTTGCACTCCGATTATGGCTTGCAGATTCAAAAACACGTGGTCATAATTCAAAAATTATTTATCGTTCCTCGCGGGAATCGAATCTGCGTTTTATAAGCAGATAAGTGCAGTTTGATACATTACTAGTATAGTAACTTTAAATTTTTATCGATAATAATCAATGAATTTGGTGCCAAAAATGTTACCAAAAAGTTTTATTCTCCTAAATTAACATAAAAATTTTCTCAATGTTCTAATAGAAGCATTTAATGCCAAAAACATTTTTACAAGGTTTCGATCCCTTAAACGAAGTGGAAGCCCCCCATTTCATCCCCTAAGTGTAAAGTAGTCAATAGTAAAATCAATAAAGTTATCTTGATTTCGTAATGAAACTCTTTTTATGTATTTCTGGCATCAAATGCTTCAATTATAAATGACAAAATTTTGTGCTTCGATACTCTCTCAAGCTGAATTAGTAAGAAATTATTAATGATTAGTGCCGATTCGTTTATTAATTCACTTTAGTAAGCATTTTTACTATCAATTAATTAAAAACTACTAGTTCATAGTAAAAAAAACAACTAATTCATTTAGTAAGGGTAACTAAATCAATTAGTGAACCTTACTGAATGAATTAATAGTTTTTTACTGCAAATTAGTAGTTTTTAACTAATTGATAGTAAAAATGCTTACTAAAGTGAATTAGTAAACGAATCGGCACTATTTAATTAGTAACTTCTTACTAATTCAGATTGAGAGAGTATTAGGTTAAAGTTGAATTTTTATTGACTCTCTGTACACTTAGAATATAAAATAAAAAGCTTCCATTTATTTTAGGATGATGAATCCTTTAATTACGTTTCAGCATCAAATTTTTGAATTATTAAAAACAAAAAATTATAGTTACAACAACGTTGCAAACTGCATTTTATAATAAACTTGAAATTTTACCATATTTTATTTTTAAAGTATTTTTCTCAACAATTTGCGGTATCTCAGGAAATTTTTTTTTCTTAATGAACATCATCGCTTCGTTAAAATCAGCAATATATTTTTTGTTCGTTTATTTCCGCGTCAAGTTCGTTACATGAGTCTAGATTTATAGGGACTTTTTCTGTTATTCTTGCAGTATAGAGGACGATTAACGATGTCGTAGTTACAAACTAGGTGTTAAGAAATATTTTGCCTTTATATACAAGTTTTGTATGGGTTTGAATTCTCAAATAGAAAAAATAAAATAGTTTTAATGTACCGCATAGAATATATACACAGGAGTGTAATAATGGGTGTAATTAAAGTTTCACTGTTCCTATGTATTTATCGATCGATCTTTACAAAGCGCTGAGAAGTCTTAGAAATCGTCGCTTTCGCTTTTCTTGTGTCGCCTTGGACATTTATTCAAATATCCTTGTATCGGTCCCTGTGTGACTATCACACAGAGCTCTTATAAAATCCCACAATATGACGCGATGCGTACTTACAGGCCAGGTAACGTTCATCTCGATGACGTGATCATACGAAGGTTTATTTCCAAAATAGGACACGAGTACGAGAAATAAAACGTAAAAGTATCATTTTTACACACACTCGGTTCATAATCATATGCGGTCTAAATTACAGGAAAAAAATGGAATTAAGAGGTTTTTAGTTTCGAAAATTGGAGGTAAAGACAATTTTCTGCAATTACGGTACATGTAACCGAGAGAAAGAGATACAATTAAATTAAATGTGTGGATTGTTTTTTCTCTAAGTATTCGAAACTTTTGTACAAAGAAGATAATTTCATCTTGCGTTGGGGAGAAGGAAAAAAAATGATCGACTATGTCGAAAACGTCAAAGAACTTCCTTGACGTCTAGCTATTACTGTTAGTAAACAATGAGTCTGAGTCCGACCTAGATTCTAGGCACACGTAGAAAGCGGAATGGCTCGGTGTATTAGCTCAGCTAACTTTTTCGAGGGAGAGAGATATGTATAGGTATACTATTATTCTTTCAAGACGGCGATGAGACCGGATAGATCCCTTATCTTGATGTATACGCAGAGCTTATAGGAAATTTCACTCAGAAAGAAATCAGTTTATTAAGGGTTTGAGTATTATATTTATTTTAGAAATAAACAATTGAAATGTCACTAACGCATTTTTTTGAATTGTGTTCAATATTCGCTTGAACAGGATTCGTTTTTTTGTATCGTTCAAAATTAATCAATCGTCACTCAATTCTGTTCCAGAACATTTCACGCCCTGTTCTTTTTGAAAGTAAAACTTTAATTTTTCACTCAGTCTTTTTTATGTAATCAATCTTATTTATGAAGTCCTGGTGCAAAGAGCAAAACGTTAAAATATTAGAATATTTGTAGTTCGCGTGTTACAATATGCAAATTATTTGGTGAAATAGCCTTTTTGCGAAGCTCTTATCTAAGCTGAAAGTGTATTTTCTGGTATTTTTATATAACCGTAAAAATGATCAAGATTGAAGTTTTCCGGAGTTGTTAAAAAATGTCAAAATGTTAAGATGTTTGTTATTTTAAATTTAAATTAAATGTTATTAAACGGAAGTTCTAGTTTCGTATGCTTTTAGATGTGTATCTTTTATTTTAAAGTATCTATTATCTAATAGTCTATAGCTATAAATAAAACAGTTTAATACCCTAAAAACTATCATTGATAATCATTTAAAATCGATTGAAATTTCTTGAAATCTCTTGAAATCTCGTTTGATATCATTTTAAATAATTTAAAATTGATAAAATTTATTAAAATTATTCAAAATGCTTTAAAATCTTTTGAAATAGTTCAAAATTTCTTGAAATCTTTGGAATCCCTTGGAATTTATAGAAATTTAAAAATATTTCACGGATATTATAGGGGTTTCAAGAGTTTTTAATGGAGTTTTAAAGAATTTCAAAGAATTTGAAGGAGAGCTTGGTAAAAAATTTTACAAAATAATTTGAACTTGATTAACTTAGAATGATAAAGAATAGTACCTGTTTTTTATCAGAGTAAATTACAGTTGTTGCTTTATAAAAAAAAAAACTAATAGCACACAGACGTCCGTGTTAACGTTCATTAACTGTGGGCACTATTATTCTTATTTTTTTTTTAAAGTAAAAATTGTGAAAAAAGATTGCAATCGAAAATGTGCAAGTTTCAGAAACGGTGGTTTTCTGCGTTTGGTTTAGCTTTAGCTTTAGCCGATGGTGAGTAGGTTGGGAGAGCAAGAGCAAGAGAGTGCGAGAGATAAGGAATTAAAGCAAGAAAATGTAGTGAACTACGGGTGAAAGAGAAAGAGAGAGATCAAGGAGAGAACAGGTTCCTGGCAGTCCAGGCAGCCAGGGCCCAGGTCACTCACCCAGATTCTACAAACAGCCAAACACCGTGGCTTCTCTCTGCTCTTCCACCTTCCCCTCTTGTCACCACTTTTCTCTTTTTTGTCCTTTTTCACACTCCTCTTTTTCTCCCCCTTTTTTCTTCAGACGCAGGGTTGGAGAAGGAGGAAAGGAATGCATAGCCTCTCAGAGACTATAAATATTAACAGTTAGATTTAGGGATCGAGTCGATTAATTTTTTAAGATGAAATTGAAAAGGACTTTTTTCTCCATTTGTAATCTTCGGCAAGCACGTTTTGTTATTAACGATTCGGCTCAATAGAAAAAAGAATTGGTTTTCAAACGATATAAATGATTTATTATTAGTGAGTATCATTTTGAAATGATACTCTAAACTCTTTTTAAGAAACTTTTTCAAGTTTTAGCACCTTTTGTGCACAGTTCAGATATTCCCAGTCTCTTTTTGATTACTTTGACAAGCGAGGTCACGGGATTTATCATGTTGGTTTATTCCGAGGTTTATTCTCTTAATCTCTTTTTGGAAGCTTGATGAAAACAACCCTCTTCAAGGCTAAGGCTATAGGCATTATTGTCATAGTTCTAGCTTGACCCCTTATTCGCAAAAATAAATTTAAATAAGATGTATTCAGTCAAAATTAAAGTTTCAATTTACAATTGTTTATTTCTACAATAAATAGAATACTCAAGTTCACACATTGCAATTTTTAAATTTAATTATGACTAGTAAATAATTAATTAAATTTGGAATTACAGAAATAATATGTACCAAAAGTTTTGAACATTCAAATGAAAGAAGTATTTTTTCCCAATTCTATTTTATGCAGAAATATTGTTTCAACTAAAAATAACAATACACATTACAAGTTTCTTTCATGTAGAATTATTTCAATGCAAATATATCAATTTTTTTTTTTAACTATTTCTTGCCATTTTTCATAATGAAAACAATTGATTTTAAATCACTTATGGAAGTTCATTTTTGACAGCGAACAGAGTTCAAAATGAAAACATATAAAAAAATGAACTGTTGAACTGTTAAACTTGTTTTCAAATAGGAAAAGCTTTAGAAATATAGCTTTTTTCGATTCTTTATTCAGTTGAGTCAATATACTCAGTTTTTGAGTAGACTTACGTTTCTTACATACATATCTTGTACGTTATTCACTTGATAGTGTGAATTGAGATCTTTTGCACGATATCGCACGTTAGTAGCTGCGTGGCGCCACGAACCGATTCTCTTTATCTTTGAATTTCTTAAATATCGCGATGACCCTTCAAGTGATAAGAACTTATCGGTTATTTCTTAACTTATCTCGTCGACTTCTTTGCCCTCTTATGTTTTATACACAATTATTGTGTCTCCAAGTATGAAGTAATATCTACTGGTTATATGCTTATGTACATGTCTTCGATTGACAGTCTGTTTTCGGCTAACAATCAATTGCACCAAATCTACCATTGAAGTCAATAAAAATGACTGATCGATTTCGGTTAATTGAAAGGAATGTCATCGTCATTTGAGAATTACGAGTAATTTATTATTCAGAGAATTTATAGGGTCCCAATTTTCGAACTGGATCACTTAGAAAACATTTATTTGCTCGACTCAAACTTTCTAAAATCAATCGAATATTTTTCCAAACCACTTTCTGAACGGACATCACTACATAAAATAAAATATCCGGGTGCAGCAAACATTTAAAAGCATAGATTTATAAACGGACATTTATAAACCAATTTTGTTACAACAAGTATTATTTCCAGTACTGCTGCGGTAAAAGGTTACTGAACCACATTTTCCCCTCGGCTCGACACGCACTTTAATAATTTTCCTCTGTTTCGTGCGTTACAGTGAGAGGTTCTCACACATGCCACGAATTCAAGGGGATGGTTGAATCCGAGTCTACTAATGATTTATCCGTGGTCTTCAAACTGTTACCGAAACATAAGATTTTTCTAATTTTACATCCTTAAACCCGAGCTTAAACCTATCGAAACCAAATTTTTCAGGGGGTCATATTTTGAAAGTGCTTGTGAATTTTTATCAGAAATATTTTGAAATCTCTTCAAATTCCTTGAAATTCTTTCAAATCACTTACAATCTCACGAAATTCTTTAAAAGCCTTCAGTCTTTTTAAATCTCTTAAAATATTTTGAAATCTTAAAACAATCTTAAAATATCTTGAAATCTCTTGAAATTATTTCTTAAAATCAAATACAATACCGCGAAGTACCTTTAAAATCCATTAAAATTCTTTACGTGAAATCTCTTAGAATCCCGGACAAGGCCGGGCAAATTTCTGTTAATATATTTATAAATGGAGGTAGTTTCGTGCATTGTGCCAGTACATGTGTGCGTATGCCCATGTAAATCTGTCAATGCGAGCATGAAAATACGTGGGTGCTTGTATGTGGTAAATGTCACGCGCGTCAGAATCGAGAGTAGGCCAAATCAAGAGTGCAAGAGGAAAGGAAGCTCCACAATGAGAAAGAATGGTGCTTACGCAGAAGAACGGTCGGAACACCAATTTAATGAGAGTTCCCGGTCCGTTATTGTTTTTAAATTATACTGGACTCTTAAGTCCTTGAACCAATGATCTCCCTTACATCATGATCGTACTGCTGAGATTCTAGTTCGCATATACAACGTAGTTCGGTTCCAGCTGTTATGTAATTCGAATATTTTTCGATCTTAGCTTTCGTTCAATACATGTCCAACCATATTTTACCTCAGTATCTAAATACATATCTCTCTTTGCATAACTTCTTGAACTCAAAATATCACATTTTTTATTTAAAAAATAGAACAATAAACCTCTATTTCACTCTTACCGTTATAAAGTTATTCTTACGATTTTCAGTAATTTGAAGAGATTTTCTGAAATTTCATATCAAATGACATTTAAAGTGATTATAGGGTTTTTTTGTTAAAAACAAAACAATCACGCTCACAACATGAATTCAGTTCTTCCTCTCTCAAAAAATTCCCGTTGACTAATTCAACTTTTGATTATCTAATATCCAAGCATCTTTTGAATTCTTGGTTTCTCGAATTTCATCAGGTTATATTCAATTTAGAGGATGCGTGGGATGTTTAGATATATGCATATTCGTATAAGAATAGATAATACAGGTAGATATAGCGCTACTGGGGCTATGGGGCTGCCCCGTAGTTTGTGCCGCGTTTATGCACCCAGCAGCAGACACGCGCATGTGTTAGTACCGTTCGTGCAAGGACGAGCGCTCTTGTGTGTGTACAAATCTGCACGTGTGCAGTCTGATGCGTTATGTCACATATTGTATGGAGGTCATTGGCCCTGACGTGTGAATGGAGCATGCCGACGACCGTATACCCACAAACGCACATGCATGGCGCCCCTATATGGATCCACAAATCCTTCAACTCGTGTTTAGGATGCATGAAGTAATATGAATACTATACATATAGGAAGTCAGTAGTTACATTGCCATACAGCTGTTTGTTAGAGAAAACACATCTTTGAAAACTGCATCTTTTTCAACCGATAAGCATAAAATTCTAAGTTTACTGATCCGCCTTTTAACTTGACTATAGAATGCCATGCACGCGCTAAAACGCGAGTTTTTGTCAATAATTTATGCGTATGATAATTTTTTAAAATCGTATGTTTAAATATCTTAAACTCCAGTAATTTTATTTTAGACTCAAAAACAATCTTGTCGTAAAAACTGTTTCTATAAACTGGAGGTCTCGAAGTGAAGTGTATAATTTTAAAGATATAATGTGAATTCAAAAAGATTTAAAAATTTAAAAAGTTTCAAGAGATTAGAAGATTTCAAGTGATTTCAAAGGATTTAAAAGAAATTCAAAAATATTTAAGGATATTTAACAGATTTTAAGGAATTCGAAATAATTTTAAAGAAATGTCAAAAAGAGTGACTTGAAAGGATATTAATATTTTTTGCACGATTTCAATAGATTTTAATACATATTTCAAAAGATTTCAAGAGTTTTTAAGTTATCTCAAAGGACTTCAAAAGATTTCGCAGGATTTCAAGAGAAATTTTATAAGATTTCAAGAGATTTAACAGATTTTGCAGAATTCAAAATCATTTATGTTTTGAAATTACATTTGGAAATCTTGAAGCCCTTTTTAATTATTTTGAAAATCTTTCAACTCTTCTGAATTCTTTTGAAATTCCTTAAAATCACTTAAAATCACTTAAAATCTCCTAAAATCCTTTTAAGATGTTTTGATACCTTTGAAATATGTGAAACAGATACTCAAAACAAATCACACACTTTAAGTCAAATCCAACTAATATAGGTGAAGAGAGAATGTGGCTTCAGATGTCGAGTTTCTGAGAATCTATTTTCGATATAACCACAACCTTTTTTCATGATAGGAATTTTATTTACCGAATTTTTTAGGAAAGACAAGTTGACTCAAAAAGTGATTCAATGCCGAGACACAAAGAAAGTTAATTAGAAACCTCTTTAATATAAATAAAAATAACCACGACAATATTATTTCAAAGTAAAAAGTAGAATTCTGGAATTGCACCTTGATTTAGAAATCAAAGCGTTAAATATTTCTGAAGAATATCTATTTCATACCGTGAGGCGGCTAATGAACTCCATATTAACGACAAAAACGCTCAAGAGGTTTTCCAACATTGGCCTGAATAGGTAGACCGAATAAGAACGGTTTTGACGACGTTCGCTGACTTGCCTTTATAAATTTCTTCTCTCGGAAGTTTCTCATTCGAATTCACGAAAGCTGTAAAATATGTATAATTAAAATTGATTACATTGATCCTTTTCTTGTTTATCAACCTCTTATTCAACCTCTCGGGTGAATACAATGGAGTTTGCTCTATGGGGCAAACAAGATATAGAATACTTGTTTGACAGAGATTGGTTTCGCTCAGACATTCGTGGAAAAACCTGTTTCAGACTTTCAGATATCAGATGTGCGTATCGAATCCAGATACGCCTTTGCGGTGCTATTTATTTTCGAAATATGCTTAGCTACATCTTGATCATGGTTTCGATTTCCAAGATTGTGAAATGCGGTCATTCTTTACTGAGGTACAGAAATTCCTGCATAAAATACCTCATTAAGCCTAGATAACGTTAAGACGTTATTTGGATTAATACATCAGAATGTCGAAGCATCGAATTCTTGAGCCTATATGAGCTATAAAAATTGAACAATTCTCGAAATGCGCGGAAAGATCGTGAATGTCAGATAAAATCCCTTTTTTTCCCCCTTAAAAACTTAAAAAGACTCGCGATACTTATATATATATATCCTCCGGAGAATAGCATTGTAGGCTTATATGTGTGCACGTGGCTCGAAATGCGTCGACTCAAGTCTATAAATTCAGCGTGTTGCCTTGTCTTTTATTTATCCTCGTACGAGAGACAAGGTCGACTAACTGTACCCTCATAGACCTCTGTAAATACACTACTGCATAGGGATTTCGCTTCTGATGCCCATCACCCAAGATTTCAAGGGTCGCAGATACCGCTGCAAGAGCAGACACCTCTGACGTCGACTATTTATTCAAACTTGTGGCTATAAAGGTCAGCTTCGAACGTCTATATTCATCCGGTTATAAAACACGACATATAATAGGATTTATTCGATTCATGAACAGGGATTGCGTACATTTTACAATAAATGTTTTCAAAGAGGATTAGCAACGGCTGCAAAAGAAATATGATCGTCTTATCATTCCATTCGTTTAATTTTTATAATTCCTTCAAATCTTTCATAATTTCTGAAAATACCAGATTTTCAGGAATTTTTATAAGTATTCTTTTAAACGTCGATGAAATTTCATTGGAGTTTAAAGCTTTTCATCGATTTTTATGAAATTTCAAAGGATTTTCATCGACTTGGAAGTGTCAGTAAGATCAATTTCTGAACTGTCCTTGTTGAATTTTTCTCGAGATTTTTCTTACCATTTTCATCTTCCGTGTCCTCATTTTCCAGTTTCCTCGAGTTTATTTACAAACACAAACTTTGCGCGTGATGACGTCGTTGAGGTGTTTGTGCGTCCCACCCCTAGTTGTCAAACACGGTTGGTTGGACCGCCCTTGTTTGTTTTATGACGACGTAGTTCCATTCTCAAAGTCTTCCGAGTCGTCTTTTGTAATGTACCTTTCTGTATGGCATCTATACATGCTACACTATCTAGTTCGCTTTTATGCAAAGATACCTGAATCGAAGTAACACGTACTAACACGAAGTAACACGTTGATCGTATGCACGTGCACAGGGCCGTTAGCAGTCCTCGCGTGGGTGTGAAGTGGATATTAAAAATAGAGTAGGACATTACGTCTGAAGTGGGGTGGGGATTGCTGCAACAGCATCACCGGGCACCCATTCTGAAAGGTTCTTGGTATATATAAAAGAAAACGCAGAGGACCTACGCGAGTCTGTATTTTTAGGCTGATGTGACTCGTAAATACATACGCTTTACGACACTCTTAACACATCGCAATCATCTAGTAAAGAGATATTTTTACATGCGTGAATACATTTAGACAATTTACATGCAATTGATACCATTTTATATACGATTAGATTTAAAGGCTTTATTGCTAGGGGTCAGAAAATTGTGCTTATTAAAATAATCTTGAAATTGCTGATAATGTAACTCCATAGTTGGTGCAACCGTATCACTTGCGGTGGATCGATTTGGCCTGAATAAGAAATAATCCATTCCAGACGAGATTTAACTTTCACGTACCATTGTTGCCCCACTCGTTCGCCCTTTTCGTTTCTTCCTACTCCTTTTTCACTGTGCAGTACTTAAAAGTTGAAAGAAAGCTTTTGCGGAAGTCTATTAATGTTACATTCTGTAGGCGATAGATCATTAACGACTCGTTTTAAATTTAAATGGAACTACTTTGAAACCTTGAAAGATAATCTCCCAGAAATTATGTAAGATGTATATCTTTTGGTGTAACTAATATTTTTAAGTTTTAAGGAGATTTTTAAAACATTCCTTTTCTTTTTATAATTTTTTTTTTATATTTATACAGTAGAATCTTATTCCAGGACGTATCTATTCACTTAATTAAAATTTGTCTGGATATATAAATATCTAAATGAAAGTAACACATCTAAAAAAATATGAGATCCACTAGACACTGCTAGTATATTTTTAGAGCTAAAACTTTGTATAAGGTATAATACGATCGAAAGTAATAAAATTTCAAATGAGAGAGGCTGCGAGAAGAAACAGCTCTTCT
This sequence comes from Synergus itoensis, assembly GCA_904066005.1. NCBI lineage: Eukaryota > Metazoa > Arthropoda > Insecta > Hymenoptera > Cynipidae > Synergus > Synergus itoensis. Next base: position 1,174,516 of record CAJFCP010000035.1, on the reverse strand, counting down.
GTGAGGTCTTAAAAAGCCTCGCGAGAGAAATAATGGGTTTGGGAGAATGGGGCCTATCATGGATTCTTATAATATATGCGTGGGTGGAAGAATGAGGGGAGCAAATGGATAAAAAAAAAAGAGAAAGAGGAAAAAATTGCGGAAGATCGAGTGAGAAACGGTGAGAGCTGGGTATGTAGGGCAAAAGGGCTGGTGAGATCAATAAATCCCCCCATCCGTGTCCCTTTCTGGCGCCGAGTCGCGAGGCCTAAATGTACAATTCAATCTTCCTCTTTCTTTTTTTCTCGGACTCAGAACCTGCCTCTCTGAAAGGCGGGATTCTCTGCTGCACGAGATTTTGAATTTAAAATTCAGGTTTGCCCCCCAGACAGCCTAGCAAGGGGGATCGATTCCAATTAAAAAATCGAATTTCACTTTAATAACTCATATCTATCATTTAATATTTAATTTTCTTCAAAACAGTTTTACGTTCATGTTCATACTTTAAATAAATATGTCATATGGGGATAAAAAAACCAAGGTATGAAAATCTAATTTGTGAGATGGAAATCGCTCCATAATTGCGGTATCAGTCAAAAGTTTCCTTTAACTTTAATCAAAATTGCTCGAGACAAGTTGTAATTGAATTTCTCACTCAAGAATTACTGCACGAACTACGTTATACATATACTTCCATCCGAATATGTCAAGTGCCTAGTCTTTGCACATGTACAAGTTTGTGAAATAGCTTCTAAACGTAATAATTTTAAATTTGTTTACGTCTATTCGGAAGAAACCTACTTTTATCCAGAGTATTCATCGAAATGTGAATTGAAACATTTTTAATATCCTATTTTTTGAGTTTAGCTTCTTTACTTTTTGCTGAATTATTTTTCTACTTTATTGTCGGTGCAATCTTTAGTCTCTTTCGCGGGGCTTTGTGGGAAAAGTTAAAGACTTGCAAGAACTTCATTTCAATTTCAGAAATAGTTTTCCCCACCGCCGTAGGGCGTCAGAACAGGAAGAAAGGGTGGCGGCACGTATTTTCCGGTTCGTGGTGACTCCTGTAACAAAGTCGGCGATAAAGGGAAGTCTCATCCTCTCCTGTCTGATCGACGCCTTTGATGGTCACCATGGCAACCCTATCTCCAACATTTTCGTATCCTTCCTCCAGCCCCAACTTTACTATCTTCCACTCTTGTGCTCCTCTTTTAACCACATGGTGTGAAACTACTCACGTGTAGAATCAAACGGTGACATGCAAACGTCGCCCAACTCTTTGAAAATTATCATAGAAAACATTTAAGAATTTCTGTTAAAAATAAATACTTGAATTCATTTAATTCTGGAATTTGTATCCGAACCAAATAGTTTCAGTCCGATCTAATTTGAAGTCGGACCAAAGGTTCCTGTCCAAATGAATCTGAGGTCGAACTGACAATTCCTATCGAATTTAATCCGATCTAATCCGAAGTCGAAACAACAATAAAAATCCGACTAAATAATCCGACCTAATCCCACTTAAAAGATAATAATTGCTAATTGAAAATAGTGATACAGGACACGTTAGAATGAAACCAAAAAATTTACGAAATGAGCAGATAGTTGATGTAGAAATTTACAACAGTCTCTTTGTATAATTTTTTTTAATTTACAGAATGAACAATTCGCATTGTCTTCTTGCTCTAAATTGTAAATGACTTTAATAAATTCTGCTTCCGTTCCGGTAGAGGCACCTCAAGTGTACTTTATAGCATAAATTTTACATCGTGTACTTTCACCATTCCCTCCTGTCTTTATTTCGTAGTATTATAATCGCAATGAAAAAGACCTACAACATTCACCATGGTATCTCATCATCTTGCTGACTAAGTATAGTCGACCCAGTCGTATCGAATATCGATACAAGCTCTGATTCAGAGGCCTCGTGGTGTCCCTGTTTAATTAAATATATTTTTTATAAAGTTAAACATGGCGAGAATAAAATTCAGTGAAAGGATTAATTAAAATAAGGTCATCATCGGTTATCACGTATTTATTGCTGAAGAATGAGAGCAAGTTTATCTACATAATTATATCAAGAAGATTAGAGACAATTGACTCGTTTTCAATTAAGGATGATGCAGTAAAAACTAAATTAAAGAGAATATAGTCAGTGATATCGACTTCCGGTTTTTTCATATGTTTCTTGATTTCCAGCTTAGAAACAGTATCCAGGGTTGAATAAACTCAGGTGATCTAGGAATTTAAATCTTTAACGAAGTCTAGAAGCTATTTCTTTCCGAATAATGTGGATATACAAACAATATTCAAATGCAGAGAAGATGCAAAGTTAGACCAAGTTAATTTAATTCCATTATAATAATTATTATTCTGTTTACATTTACATAGTTATAATTAATCATTTACATATTGTTGGTAATAGAAACCCAACGTCCAAAACAAAATACATAAGTAAAAAAACAAAAGCATCAATGCGAATATTTCACGATTATTATTTGGTATCTCCTACCTTGACTTACTTTCAGAACGGAATATTATTTTCAGCAGCAATTTTCTAGTCTAGAAAGGACTTTTACTTCTCCTGAAACTGTAGATTCGTGCACGCGACTGGTCTATCCCCTTGAATTAGTGGAGTTTAACTTCTTGTCAATGTCTTGAAAATGATGACCTACATTCCCAAGAAATTGTATCTCTTACTTTGATTCTCTCTTACTCCTTGAAAGTTCGATGTCTGAGGAATTTCTATGGCGTGGAGTTCTCTCTGAATGGAAAGCTCCGAGGTATTTCGAGCATGGAGGCACCCTCTTAAAGGAGATGTTTCACTTTAAGGTCGCCAACCCTGCGCAAGGTCCTTCGACCCTGTATTCACGTGACAATATTATCCTTCCTCGAGGACACCCCCTATAAGTCGTCGCCCTTCGTGTTCTCGGAAAATTCCCTGGGTTACTCACCCCTTTTAGACACCGCACAGCCAGTCGGAAGGGTTTTGATTAAAACAAATCCGACTGCCACACCCCACCTCCAACTATCCTCTTCATCCACTCCTGCTTTCCTCCCTGCAATCCACAGCTACCCTCCGATCCTCCCGGCTTATCGGGGCAACGCCCAGTTGCAGACATAAAGCTTGAAATATCAAAGGCGCGCAACTCCGATAACTGCTGCTCTATTTTTGGATCTGTATTACAATCCCTCCCGCATTTCCAACCCCCGGAAGACCCCTGTGACGTCCATTTTCCACATGAAAGAATTGTGGAATGAGTTATATGAGGGACGTGGCTACAGGGGTTTGGCCAATGTCCTTTCGATGCCTTTGCCTTATCCTGACGCGAACGGAAGAATTATCGTGCTTTGAATGGGCCAATTTCGATTTTATTACTCGATCTCGACTATAAAATACGTTCGCAAGTTACACCATGCAACGATACTGTAGATATTCTTTAAAGCATTTCAAAAATTGAATTTAGATATGCCGAAGAACATATGAGCGGCTGAAAATAAAAAATGCATAAAAATATTTTGCTTGTAAAAGTGGGATAAATGTTCTTCACAGTAAAAATAAGAGAAAATGAATTCTTGGTGTAAAAACGGAACGCGACCGCTGTTTGGTTCTCTTTTTTTTTCGTTTTTATCCCACTTTTCACAGAAAAAAAAAAAACAGAAGGAAATATATGTTGTGGGTATTTTTCAAGTGGGTAAGGTTTAATTTTTCATTGACCTAGTAACCGTACCTTATACAGGGTAGTATTTACGTAATTTTTGTTGGAATATTTACCCCGAAAACGAGGTAAATATTACATTTGGCTTTTTCTGTGTTACAAACGAAATATCCACTTTTTACTTTCAGCCGCTCATATTTTTGAATATTATGTATATGTATATTTCTCAAAAGTGTGCTTGAGATTTAATTTAATTTACATGAAGGTATCAATAGTAGGTCATCATTGAAGAAGTTAGAAAGCACGATTTTTCTGTGGGTGATGACAGAATAGATACGTAGCGGTATTATATATATTATGCATTTATCGATTCTATGGATAAACCTAGTTTCCACATTTAATTTATTTACACTTTACGTATAGTAGCATTGAAATCTTGACGAGGTTTGCGTTCGTCGACGCCACACGTGATAAGCGAGTACCTACTGCTGTAATTTTGCAGGAATGCGGACATGCGCAAAGATTTAATTAGCCATTAACGATGGTTTAAAAATGAGTAAATAATAATTTGCGGAGACTTAGCAGTGTGATTAGCATCAAACTCATATTTACGCATTGATGATGGAATCAAGGTCATGTTTTTAACGAGAGGTGTTTTTATACTAATTATGATAATGTTTGAATATTCGACTCGGATATAAAGCTCAGAGAGTGACTACGCTTTGTGATTTTAAGAATCAGTATAAAGTTAATTAGTTTGTAGTGCGCAGATTTGATTAATATATGGAGATTAAACGATTCGTTAGCGAAGGTTTTTTACAGAGATGCGTTATAAGATTACACAATGTTAATTATTATTACTGATCTTCGTTCAAATTAATTTTAAGAGAATTATTTAGGCTTTTATGCAATATGTTTCTAGAAGGTGTCAGTGAAAGGAATTATCAGCTTGAATGCCCCATATTACAGCTATATAGAGTCTGTTAAAGGGGTCTATAGCCAATCTCACTCAACCGAGAGTGTTTTGTTCGTGTTGAATGACCCTTGGTCACAATCGGAGAAGCATTACCAATGCCAACCTATTCGTTCATCGAACACGATTTAATTCTTAGAAATCGATTAATAGTGGACAGCTTCTTCAGACAAATTATCTGATTTTATTCGTAAACAACAATTATTAACATACTATTAATAATATTTAAGTACAAATCGCATCACTGCGAACCAGTATAATATAATATAATAGACAAATTAAGTGCTTAGTATTGAGAAGGTTGTGAATATTTCATATGGGTCTGCAGGGTTAAAAATCGTCCAAGGCAGCCACATTCGTCAGACACAACTTTATTACCTCAAAATATTTATGGTCTCCACACCTGGCATGGCTTTTTAGATTCAGTTCATTTTGCTTTAACAGGCATTTAGAAGTAATGGAACAACAGAAAAAATATAAAGCATAATCCGCTTTGGATGCAATTAATGATCGTCGCATAAGGGAATATATAGTATCAATTAACGCATATAAATACCGGATTTATGTTCTAAAAAAGTAGATTTAGCAGAATAGAGATTGTAAATTTGAGAATGCAACAAGCATAAAAAATTTTTTAAATGACCGTATATATATACAACTACATATAGTTGGAAAATATGTGTAGATCGAGTGTTTGAACCGCACGCTCGTGAGTGACGAGACCAAGCGATCGACGCAAGGTCAGACGGTGGCCTCCAATTTCCGGTGGTGGTATAATCCTCACAAACATTACGTTTGCATATCTACACACGGCGGTTTACATATTCGCTCACATCAGTTGAAACCTATGTATCAATGACATTCACACTCATTTTTCGTAAAACATTTTTAAGGAGTTTAAACTTAGAACATTACAAAGTAAATTTAATTTAGAAAAAATAAATTTTTAGATTTTTCATTTCAAAGGAAAACATTTTCCCAATCATAAAAACAATTCTTTTACGAGCTACATTAAAGTTGCATGAAAGAGTGTTTCGAGTAATTGAAGCTTACGACTATTACAATTTCTACGAAAGACGATTTTCGAAAGACTCGTTAGGGATCATCATCGTACATAATGATGGAGCAATTTTGTGTCTAAGAATTGAACTTACCTTGATGCACGCAATCACTCGCCTCTGCACCAGTGTAATGGTTCAATTTTAATATAAGACATTGGAAAAGCATTTAAGTCATACAATCTTCTCTCTAAATCTGAATCAGCGAAAACCCAACCAAATCAGTGAAATTC
>CAJFCP010000035.1:910853-1157630 GCA_904066005.1 Synergus itoensis | reverse complement strand
AATATGACTAGCACCCTACCAAAACCGAGTCGCAATTTCTACACGGGACATAGTAAAAGACCTATGAATTATGTATAACGCTGCTACTTGCAACGCCATGCTCGTTTTGCCATGACGCTCTTGTCGGAATCTGCCCTCTTACTATAACGGAGACTCAGGTGGAAGTTTTAGTTACATACCTTTAGTACTAATGCCAGTACTGTAAGCAGTACTAGCGCAGAATAGCGCCAGTTGTAAACTTCCTCCTGTGGAATGGACTCTATCGGAGTCTTTGATGCAATATCCACTCGGCTGTGAAATGCATAACTCAAGAAACCCAAGATGTTAAAAATTCTAGTATAATTTAATTACACTTTTAATATTGCAGAATTCATTGGAATTCCTTTAAAATCTTTCAAAATCCTTTAAAATTATCACAATCTCCAGTTTCAGTAAAAAAATTTAGGTAATGAATTTTTTTTATATCACTCTACTTCGTAAGGATAATTTGTCGGTGCTTAGTTCTGATATTATCCATAATTGTTATGAAATCACTTTTATATGTACGTGTTATTATTGTATATATATAATGAATCCCCTGACGTACATTGTAATGGTTTACAATTCCAAATGGAATTATTGAATTTTTGTTATACATACATTCTCACTATTAATTTTATTATAAACTAATGTGTTCGATGTTTTGCTTCTAGGTTTTAGTTGAATACGACGATGTAGAATGGCAGAGACGGGAGTGGTTGTCACCTCACAGAGATGCAGTGTTTTCTTTTTTTCTTATTGAAAAAGGACTTTGCTGGGTCGAACGACCTGACCCCAGACATACCAGTCTTATCGCTATCGACCACCACAATTCCAACAACAATCATCATCTTCGCATCAACGGAAAGTCATTACGGGGCACTACCGCTGCTGCTAACACCGTAGCTTGGCCAGCAATCGTAAGTAGATTATATAGCCATCAGCTACACATAATGTACAATAAAAAATTTGTATACCTGTTCAAACATTAGAATGTTGTTTCAATCACGACTATACAGCCGTAATTACATGTAAATATTTACGTAACTCAATCGCGATTGTGTCCATTCGAATTCACGAGAGAGCCATCCGGATTCTGCTCTGCTCCTCCCGGAAGCACTAAAATGAAAAGTTTACCCGTATCAAATGAAATTTCCTTTTTTTCGAAATTTTTGTTTCATTATAAATATGTAAAATTAAAATTTAGAACTTTGAGGGAAGGAGTTTTTCATGATTATGTAAATAGCGTACTTGTTTTTACATATAAAGTAAAAATTTTAATTAAAAGAATGCATGAAACTTTTTTATAAGGGAAATTATATTTATTCGTTTTGTTTACATTCTTGAACAATATATGTCCGTGTATGCTTTTTTTGAAGTGAATACATAAAAAATAAATATTAGCCACTTGAAAATGAAGATCTTGGTTTAAAGAACACGCATAACATCTGAAGTATACTGAAATCACAGAAATCTCCTTTAACTCGTCGTTATTGAGAAAGCTTCGAGTATTTGCTGAGGCAAAGCTGACGAGAATTCACAACCGGAAGCGGTGCTCTTCGCATGCAAAGCGTCTACATTGCGCACGAATGATACTATGTAGGATAATGTGCACTTACTTCTCGATTTGAAATGCTCTCCACCTCTTGAGACTTTCCTCTGCTCTCCAAACTTTTAATTATAATTAGCAAACTTTTAATTACCCTCGACGTTACTTTCCGCTTTAGCTTTTCTGACATTACTCTCCCGGAGAAGACTACACTTTCAGACTTATTTAGAGCTTTGATAAATTTCAGTATTGACTGAAACTTTTGGTCCTCTATAAGTTCTATATGAATGGAAACATGTTGAGTTATGAGTTTATCAATTATAATATCAGTTGAATATTGAAACTTTGAAACAATCATTTGTCGCGAATTCGCATTGTCATAGTTTCCATTTACTCGAATTTATAATAGGACAAATAAAGATTATGTCAGTTAACAATTCGAACAAGTAAAAGTTATGCTAGGTTTTCGGTAACTTAATTGATATAATTTGGTCAAATAAAACTTAGGTCGATGTTACGTAGGCTTGTCTAATTCTAAGGACTCTCATCTTTAATTTCAGACCTTCTATCCAATCGTGGCACGTGCAGAACTTCCGGAGGACGCAATGCCTGTGGAATTCATGCAAGATCGTCGACTGGATTTCGTCGACTACTCCAAGCTCAAACCTTTCACCGTGAGTTATTTTACATTGTCATTATATACACAACTTTGAATTAACGATTCTCAGAAGCACAAATTATAGAAGTATCACAAATTATAATTCGATTATGAATTTACCATAAAATAATAGATGTTATTACTCTCTATATGTTGTAACTGGCTACACCTATTTCACTCCGGAGCCATTAATTTTCTTTCACTGAGATTAAAAGACAAGAGTTATTCTGAAGAAGCGATTAAGAGCCACCCACTTTAGGAGCACTGCTTCCGTTTTACGACTAGAAACTTACTTCGTTACCAACTTAGTTAGGAACTCTGAGACTTGCCTTTCGTGCCTTCCATGAAAACCCCCTCAGCAACGAACGAGCGTCTTACCTGTTCCGCAGTCGGTAATCTTTCCACAGTTAGATAACTTCAAAGTTTCTTGTTTGAGAAGTTTGCCAAACTAGGATCTCAGTCTCGCCAAAGTAGTTTGACTAGTTTGAGCATTTTTCAAGTTCGAGATCAATCTTGCGAAAAGCAACTATGTCACAACAAGAAAATTGAATCTTGATTCAAAATTCTATGAAGGAAATTTTTCAAACGCAGACCTATACTGTCCAATTGAATAATATTTAATCTATCAGACTTTAATTTGTCTGAGCCTTGAATAACATGAAAAGTGCAAGTTTTGTAGTGAAAGTAGGAATGTGGAGTGCATAGCATCTGCCAGAGAAAATAATTCACGCCTTGAGTCACGTAGGACTTTATGATGCACGAAATAGATATATTTTTAGCGAAATAAACACTAATCATAAGCAAGGGGTCTGATGGAACTCGATATAAATAATTCATTAATAACTCGACATGACAGGCTTCTGATCGTTATTCATAGAAGAGCTCTTTTGAGTAACACCTGCTTGTCTACAGTCAGATTAAAATCACATTTAAATAAGGCGTGAGGGAGCATTTTGCCCTTATCTAACATCTAGTCGCTTTTTCCTGGAAACGAACAGATCGAGTTATAATTATAGACAACTGGCAAAAAGCAGGTGGATCGCGATGGACCAAATCTCGACTCTCGACTAAAGATATGTTGCATCTTTGAACTTAGATATAGAATTAAGTATAAACATACAATATATATGAAAATGAGTCATTAAAAAGCAAATATCTGCATTAATATTTTCGAAGTATCACATAGCAATCATAAGTAGAAGTTTATGAGTCCGCCTCTCTTTGCCCAAGACCTGGTCCCGAGTTTAAGTGGAAAGGGCTGAATGCGGTCGAGGAATTGTTTCCAAGTAGGGTAAACCGGGGCAAAGCCGACCGGTGGGGTAAAGGTGACTTTGCTTATAACGTTGTTATTATTTAACAATTTTAATTCCACTTTGCACAAAATAAATCTATTTCATTGTAGAGATAGTGTTACTTACTTAAATCTTGAAAATTGACATTAAAAAAGAAAAATTATACCGAAAACAGTTTTGACGACGAAAGAATGGAAGATTCGCTGGCAGAAATATAACACTTCTGACGTTAATGTTAATACTTACAGTATGACAATTTGATATTTTGATAGTTGAAACAATATCACATCACGTAATTATAATAATTAAACGTAATTCAAGTCTAAAATACATCAAATCTCGTAAATAATTTAGGCCTCATCACTGGGGTAAAAGTGACCATTTAATAGTTTGTAGGCTAGACACCTTTGCGTGTAGTCTGCAGGCTTGCCAACATTTGGCGACTTTATTTCTCTTGGATCTGAGATAGACGAATAAACACTTGCGTTAAAAAGATAGACCAATAGAAATCAAGGTCAAGTCGAAAATTTGGTGACAAATCGCCAATGTTGGCAACTCTGGTAGTCTGTCACCAGTAGAATGACAACAAAAATAAGAGGTTATATCCTATTCTAAAAAGATCATACGTATCGAATATCGAAAAGTGTAACGCTGAAATGCGTGGACCCGATTCCTTATTGGTCAATACAGTTCGTGACGCGTTGTATATCGATAATCGCGGGCGACGCGGGAAATTTTAAATCTTTATATTGTACAAAATCGCTTAAATTAAAAATAAAGTCAACCCGCGCGCGGAAGCGCGCGTTCGGTCTCGTTGTATCTGATCGTAGCTATCACTATTTTTATTCAAAATAACTTATTCTTCTTTCTGCATATGTTTAAAGGTAATTTGACAAATACTTTCAATAACATAGAAGCTAATCATTATATTTTGCAATGTTCAAATCTTTTGATTTTCATAAAAAGCTACAGGTCGCCTTTACCCCAAGGTATGGGGTAAAGCCGACGAAGTACAGCTTGTTAGAAATAACTAAATTATTAAATCATTGTTTTATTTATGTGATTAATGCATAGAGAAATATGACATGTAATAATGTAGGATTCGAAATGAAAAAAAAAATAGATTAGTTCCATATCATATTAACTTTTAAAAAATCATTCACTATTAACTGGTCGGCTTTGCCCCGGTTTACCCTAATTAAACTGCCTGAACTTTTACCGCTTAAAGTTTTGCGAGAGGGTTTCTGCTGCCCGTGGAAACTACAAGTCGTTTACGTTCTGAGCAAGTTTTGATGCTTGTGGTCAGGACTGTCTTTGTATTCATGCATCTGTGAGTGTCTAAATGACCAAAATTCACAATTTTGAGACCTGTCTCAGACACACTTGTATATTTCTCTAATTTCCTTTAGGGAAGGTGGTGTAAATTTTCGTGGAACTTACATATTCAATTAACTATACAATCGTTTATAATAATATAATAATATATATTTTTGGTAATCCATAATCATTGCCGAAATGTTGCATATTCTTCTGTCAAATTAAAATTCGATCTCATACTCGGAAACAGAGTCTACTGACCCTGAACTACAAATTTAATCTAATCGATTCTTTTCCTTCTGGCTCCTTTGCTTGGCCCATTGGTGTACTGCTCTTTTGAAGAAACGAACACGTGTAGGCGCCCATATACATAGTTTTATTTTCCTGGCAGCTGCTCTCCACTGGCTGATTTGGTGACTTGTGGGGTGCGCGTGTATGAAAGTCGGCAACCTGCCAAGTTGAGGCATAACGGTCCTTGGCAAAGCACCCGGGTCACGCGTAAGTTCGTTTTCTGAGTCTTACAAGAAGTAACGAGACGGTTGAAGGCATCTTAATAATCTGTATCCATGCCAATAGATTCAAGACTCCAGATTACTTAGCACTTTTTCAATTTCTTTATAAACATTGCGGCCTGTATATTTTAAAATGTAGATAAATCATAAGTCATAACGTTATATTGAGAGTGAAATTAGAATCGACAGGAAGCTCAACTCTGGCAAGTAGTAAAAGTAATGTCGCTTCGAACTATATTATCACAGTTCTGGATAAATTGGTATTCGACGACGTTCATTGGACTTGTGCTTTGCAATACAATCGTGAAAGGTCGATTTTTTTATTTCCACGCTATTGACGATAGAGATGCCATTAGGAGTCTAATCTAATGGCGTATTGAAGGCACGATTTAATCTAATGCGAGTTCTATATAGCGAGAGCACCGTTTCGAGGCTATATGTGTACGTTTCTCAACGACTCTAGTTCTATACTGATTTCTTATCTTGCAAAAACTGTAATATCAGAGAATCTTAGAGAGTATCAGTTAATGCGCATGAATACAAAAATGCCTTTTAACACGATAACTTACGAAGACATTTTTAAAACGAGTGGTATGTATATATTTTGTTCTTTAAATATGACCATTACAGCAATCAAATTTATGCTCCCAGGAGTCTACATTTGGTGTTCTTATAAATCACTTAATTCAGGAGTGACATTCAAGTTTAAGGTTTCATTAAGGCTTATGATGCTGATGTACAAGCGGGTGTGTAATAATGTTATAATTGCCGTTATATTACCGCTATTACCGTTTATCTGCGACGAGAAATAGAGCCGAGATTATATAAGATGATGAAGACTTTATAATGCATTTACCTCAATAAAAGAGATAGTTATATAAAGTGTCTTTGATAATACTGCTGTAAACAAGCAGAATTATGACTTTGGCTAGAAAAGATAAAAAATAAAAGATAAAAAAAGAGTGAATACGTAAATGTATGCTTATAGATTTTTTAAGGATCTCATTAACAATCTAAGGTTTAGATTTTTTTGGATTTCAGTTTATAATGACACTTTCATGCTATTGCTTAGAATCGTTAAATAACGTTGCAGCTTTGAAATTACATTTGACTTTAAACTGACCTTTCAATCGCTGTAGCGTGATTGAGATTTCTATAATAAGAAGACGCCTTCAGGTTCATCAATAATTTACTGTAAGAATGAAGAAAACTTTTCCTAAAATATCACTTCTTGAATGCGAAATAAGTTATCAATGATCTACAAGTATGTGAATTCCTTTGACTGAATGGAATTAATTGAAGCTATGTACTTTAAATTGTGAGTTTCACTGTTAACTAAAAACTGTTGACATTGAATCACGCCCAAGTTAGAAAAACTTCTTGCGATTGCGTTTTATTATAGTTCCAGAGGATATATGCATACAACGTTTTATACACCAAAATGAAATAATTTCAAAGAATATAAAGTTTCTCCCAACATTCATAAAGAACTTCTCAATTAAAGAAAAAAAAAGTTCAAAAAGAAGTTTTCCAATATGCGAGTGATTTTGTGTATATCGAAGTATTATCGACAGGGGTGGGGCGCTCTTCATTGTGATTTCAACTTCTTTAGAAGTTATGGACTGCTAGATTAAATTCGACCTTCCTCATCCGCCCCTTCAATATTAAACAGAAGTTCTTTCTCGATGATTAGATTATTTCTGTACTTCCACATTTTCCAAGTGATAAATGAAGTTTTTTTTTTTGCAAAAAAAGTTTTTGTGGTTCATTTATTATTTTAAAAATGTGTTTCGCTTAAAATCTGTTCCAAATAATGAATTTGTTATACATTCTAAGACTTGTTATACTTTTTAACTGAAGTCTGGAATATAGCAAGGTTTGAATTTGTTTAATTCTGTTTACAGCAGGACTGGGAACTAACAAAAGGTCCAACACCCTGGGGTAATGCTGTCAGAAGATGGGCAGAAATGCAAGATGGTCAGAGGATTCTCTTGACTACTCCAAGTGTGCTTGTTGGATTTAGAGTGGAGGTTTATCGTGCTGAAGGAACCACACAATGGTATACTGCAGTCATCGTCGGGTACAACGAGTCAACTAAGGTAAGTTAAATCTTTTAAAAGCAATTTTCTATATCATTTTGATAATGATAAGATGGTGAAAATCCAAATAACCCAACATAAAAACAATCCAACAGAACCACAATATTTATTCCTTCAGTTTGAAATGTGCCAAAATCTTGAATGAGACTATTTCTATGCTAAAGATAATTTTTCACTTCTTTTTGCGGAAACTGTCTGAACTAGATACGCAGCAAATTGAAAATCTATTTTTAACTGTGGCGCGGAAAAGACACAGAATGAGGGAAACAAGAAACATTAAACAAATGAAATTTCTTGCTTTTGTTGGGAAGCTTATATCCTCCTTTTCTCCTCTCCATTTTATAACTTATTCTTTCTCTTTCACATCACGAACTTTCCTTGAATATCACCCTATACTTTTCTCAAAGTCAAGCCATTCTTCTTTGGCTTCTGTTCCCTCTTGCAATCTGGAAAGATTGGGAATACTTGGGAAACTTATGCAAATGCCAAATAGTCATATTAGATGTGAGATTTTTCTCTTCCTGGTGTAATTTTTTGAATGGGGGTTTTAAATTCTGAATTATAGGTTTTCATACTTATCGTTTTTTCAGACTTAGATATCTTCGCGGAATTTCAAACTAAATCTGGTTTTTGATGTAAAATAGGTAAAAATAAAAGAATCAATAGATTTCTCGGAATTTCTGATTTCGGAATTTCTGAGTCCATAGGATTACACGAAGGATTACATAAATCAGATTAAACAAAACTATAATAAAAGTGAAAAAAAGAAAGAAGTTCGTAAACACTTTCAAAATGTCTTTAAAAAGTCCTCAAAACAAAATGACGCCCTGCAAAATTTGGTTTTAATAGGTTCAAGAGGGTGTGACCGTCTATTCAGAACACACATACATACAGATATACATTTCATTAGTTATTTTGGACTAACTCAGATTTAGTGACTCTCTCGAATTGGTATTAATATTTATTTTTAATTTGTATAATTAATTTTCTTTTATGTTACAATTTTGAGAGATATAACGAAAACTATCTCTTATTTTTTCAGGACTTGACGGTAACAGATGACACAGTTCTTGAGGATCACAACGAGGATCCGAGCCTCGTACAAATGCGTCTAATTGGGGATGGAGGTGAGTAGATAAGGCGATTACGAATGTTACATCTCCTTTATACCTCCCTACTCATTATTATTATATAAGCCCTTTAGTTCGATAATTACTACCCAATTCTATTTGATCTAGCTTGCTTGATATTAAACTGAAATGATAAATTATAAATTAAAAATTACAAATTATTAATTACACATTGCTGAGCAATGCTCACTGTCTTCCGCTCTAGTAATTGACAGGCACTTTATCAAATTCTGCAATCTTGGGTCTTCAATAAAAATTGTTTTTACAGTCGTGGAGAGTATTATGAGGGGCGAGGTCGTCGGCATAACGCCCAGGAGGTCGAGGTCATCGACTGCCTTGAGCCACGCGCTAGTCATGGTGAGTAAAAAACAAGCTTTTTAAAAATAAAACGAAAAACAGCGACAAACGTACTTGAGCACGCGATTCACATGAATGGTCATTGCCTTTTATTTCTTGTATTTAATATTGCAATATGAGTCGATAAATTGTAACTTTTAAATCGTCATTTATGAAAATTCTTCTCTACAATGAACTAGTATTCTTTCACAAGTTTTATCTCAAATCGGGATTCAAAGCAGATATATCCAAGTTGAATCAGATTTTTTAATTGAGCGATACCCTCGTGAAGATAAATATGAAACATATTCGCGAGATACAAAAGTATTGCGCCAGTTGCTTATCATTAACTTATTTTTTCATCGGAATGAGAATTAGAGGTAGGAAGCTATATACTTTATTACCTTTCCACGCAGGAAATATGAAAAAAATCTCAGTAGGAGTGAATAAATCTTAGGTTTGGAATCTCGATAAGTGCTGTGAACCCAAATAAAGAGATGATTCAAACTTGTGATTGGTGGATTGCTAGTTTCCCTCTAGTCGTGATTCTGTAAATGCAACCGCATTAGAGTAATTGAGATTATTTCTTCGCTCAGACGTTGAAGAGTAGATTACGAGAGACAGATGAGCTGTCTAAGAATTCATAGCTTTCACTGGCGGTAGAAAATGCCTTGATCACCCTTATTGAGGCAGTTTTTTCTATATAAAATCAATTTATATTATGAAAATACTTTCATCTTTTTATACAAAATTAAGGCTTCTCTATTTGCTTTACTTAATCACTAAATTTTTAGATATTGCTTCATGTAGGTGACACGTTACGAGTTCTCGGGCAAGGCCGAGCCTAGTGAAAGCTTCCCTTTAATACAGCAATCGATAAAGTCGTGCTCGCTCGAGCTTTACAGGGGAATCGAAAAAGCTCGGAATAGAATCCGTTGCTATCTAAGCGACCAACTTCCACTCTTCACCCTTTTCTACTATTTTCTGACTCCTATTTCTCTTATTTTTCTTTTTATTTTCCATTCTTCCCCTCCGTTTCGTTTCGCTCGAGTTCATGACGAGAAACTGATAGATAATTCGAATCAGCAAAATTTGCTCGCTCTGCAGTTTCCATTTCCGGTCGAGCATAACAGTTCTCGTTTTTGCAAACTCCGGATATCTCATCGCGGTTACAATAATACACTTTTAAAATATTTGTAAATACGTCAATTTACATATTCTTCAATTATGTATAAACCTCTGAATATCGGTACAGCAGAACTAATTAATGATCATTTCTATTTGTTGATTTCTACCATTCCTTTGCACTCTTAAAAAATGACACTCGAGAAGCTTTCTTAATTAAACTATCAGTCGTCCCATATTAACAGCATTAATTTTTCTTTCTATACTTGAGCAGCGAGTTTTGAAGTTTAAGTTCTGGGGATAATCCTCAAATTGTCTCATTGAAGGGTTGATCAATCTTCAAATCTGGCGTATACTCACTTAGGAAATCCTTTGAAATTCCTTAAAAAAATCTCCTGAAATAGTTTGAAATTGTAAAATTTAGACTCTTTAGAAATTACAAACCGGAAAAAACCGGGAAATTGGATGAGCGAAAATTAGTATAGACACCCTGATGTCTGGTTCAATAGGAGTGATTTTACTTTATTAATCAACGATTTTACCCAGCTGTGCATTATGAAGCATCCTGATCAAACAGCGAATGTATCTGCCGTCTGATTTACATCCAGAGCATGAACATGCTCCCGCGTAACCTATTGCTTTTTAGATAACAATGCATATGTATGAGTTGGTAGCTCCCTTTACAAGCATGCGTATGTGTATGTCCTGCCATGTACGCCCTGATCGCAGTCATGTATAGAGTGTAGAGTTGCTCATTGTACTTGGGAACTTGCATGACTGCACACAAAAATACAAGTACATAAACGTGTGCAGTATCTTTAGGACAAACAGCTCGAGACTGAGCTTGGTTATAGTTCGACTTGGAAGTTCAACTTGTTACGAGTTCCGAAACTTTGCAGAAGGATTAACCTACAACTACTCGGCCGTAATGGAACTTTGGCTTCAAGTTTATAACATCCAGTCGTGTTCGCAAAATGACTATTAAGGTGACTTCGACTCCTGTTGCGCCCTCATTTCAAATTCTGCTTGTCGATAAAATGATTTATGAATAGCTTCTATAGTAAAGTTAGTTCGGAATTAATAAAATTTTCTCGCGGTTGAATATCTTGCAGGACACTTTCTACATGGATCGACGGCCTGATAGATGTATCAATTCCTTTTCATTATTTGTTTACTTCTCTCGAGTTTTATTTTCCACGAAGAAGAAAAGTAATCCCCTTTTTTATTACTCGAAAAGTTGAGCAGTTTTCTTTATCTTCTTGATCTCCCGAAGAGAAAAACAAGTATGGTTAAAGCTTTCAGCGAACTTTTAATTCCTAATTTTTGCAAATGTCATTTGGAAAGTTTTAAGAACCTGTAAATTACTTTCGCATTCTGCAGAATGTGAAATTCGTAATTGCCTTCTGCTGTTATTGTGTTAAACTTCTAATATCTCGTATTTCAATTCCTCCCGAGTTTAAATTTTACGTGAATAAAGTAGAAGAGGAGTTCATCCTCTAGGAATCAGATTACAGGTTTCACTCTTCTCTCGACCCTGGAATTTAACTTTCTCAAGAAATGTCCTCATCATACATCCGAATATCGGCCAATATCGCTGCACGCTTGGCACTCTTCCAACATCCTTTCCTCAAACCAAAAGTTGACCTCTTCCTCTCTTCTCTGCCTCCCCAAGTCTAACATTGAAAAGGATTGTCTGTCAACTTGAATTAAAAAGAGGATAAGAGGGATGGGCAGACCGGGAAGAGTGCCGGAAAACAGAAACTGGGAGAAACAGTGACGTACCAGGAAGTGGAGATAGGGGAAACTGGACGGAAAGACTTGGTGGCAGGAGAGTCGGAAATAATACAGATGAGAGAAAGGGAAGCTGCAGAGGACCTCAGGACGAGAATGGGAATCGGCATTCGAGAATGGGAAAGGGTATGTGTATCCCACTGAACGAGGAGTTGAAAATGGGGCGGCGGTCGGTAGCTGTATTGATTCGCGGGTAGGGTAGTTGGAGGGGATGGCGTCGAGTTGGTAGGGCAAGAGGTAAGCGCCAGGGTGCGGGGGTCGAGACACACCCCCGGTGGCCAGGGTAACAGCAACACTGTCCTGCATGAGACGCAGACGCCGACGCAAATCCGCAACCAGGCACCCGAAAGCCTCGGTCTCGTCTCCCCGTTTCCTCCCCCTGGCTCCGGCGCTCTCTCCAGGTCCTTTTCTCACCCTGTGTTTACATCCGCAAACTAATAGCTCCACACACAGAGACTCGTCGACCCCTTTCCGTTCGTTAATTCCTTACGCGTCCCTATCCTCTCTTTCCGGCTCTTTCCTCTCTCTCGTGATACAGAAGGGTGCTTAGGAATTCGGTGCGTCGGGGAAACCACCCTCTTTTACTTATTATGAGAGGTGGGGCGAGTGGGCGACTCACCCTTGTAAACGGGGTGAAATAGCTCGACGCCTGCTACATCGTATAGGTATAGCAGCCTCGGGTCGTTGAGGTCACGCGATTCCCAGAATGCAACTCTCCTGCACGCCAAGAGCATCCTCACAAAGTCCCCCTACACAAAGTCGGACGACTTTACAGACCCTGGGACCGAGTTATCTGAGGGAATAAAGTTGGGAAGAGTATCTTTGTTGATTTTGGTTGTGTCAAAGTGGTTGTATGGGTTGGTAGAATACGTCTGCTGACCCATAGAGATACAAGAGTTGTGACTCCATGTTTTAGAAATTGCGTTGCAATTTTTTTTATAATAACCCCATGGCTGTTTTCTTTAGGGAAAATGGATTTTATATTGAAATTGGCTCTTGAAGATCATTTTTCCATCTCTGAAACTCTCTCTATAGAAACGTATAATATTGAAAACTTTTATGTTTTCAATTGATCAGGAATAAAAACGCAACAGCGTGTAGAAGAATAATAACGATATGAATTCTTACGATCGTGTGAGCATTTATTTCTATTACAAACAATGTGATTTATTAGCGCGTCGTTGACCCTAATTATTTCATGGTGATACGAAACTGAAAATATATCACGTAATTAGGTGTATAAGTTGTTAGGCTGCGTGTTGAACGATCAAGAACGTAAATCTAATGCCATCAGAGCATAATTGTTATAAAATGTCGCGAAAACAAATTATAGCGTAATATAACCTGCGTTATTCCTTTCCACAAAACCTTATCGTCCTCAGGTGTGTCGTGCTCGCTTTTCTCGAGGTTCAGCTGAAACTTAAAGGAGAACTTTTAACTGACTTGTTCCATTATGGAAAAAGGTGTAAATGCCGAGTTATATAATTGCTATATATACCTATACAGTCGATATTAATTCATATAAATGAAAAGCCCCTCTCTACCGAATGCTCGCTTTCGCTTTTATCTGCATATTTGAATCAGGAGCAGCGTAAGAGGGTCGATGAAGACGTGCTTCTCAACCCTCTTCGTGGAAAGGATAGCAAAGACGCTTTATGAAGCAACTCGTTACTTTACAACGAAGCTTTAGCAACTCACGTTGGGGACACTTCTAAATGAAGATGACTCCCTACCGAGAATTCATTATGAATTGATTCATTAAGAGAATTGTTCTCCGGATTGCTAACGAGCTCAGTAGAAACGGACGTTTTCGGACAGACAGCTCCTTCACACTCAATCTCGTATTCAAATCAACAAACAGTTTTTAATGAAATAACGAATCCACGGTAAATAATTATCAATGCCTTTATTTTTACAACAACTAATGAAGGTGATTTTAAACTTAAATATTGTTATTAATCAGTTAACACTACAAACGTTGAATGCTGTTTTTTAACGGTGAATCGAAGCTTTTTTATTCCAATAGAATTTCCGTCCCTCGTTAAGCGGATAAAGGGAAAGTATGTATATAGAATCCTCTGGAGGAAAACAGATTGTCGTCTCTCACGCGTAGGCTAGCGTGGAGTAAAAAAATCGAAGCTCGACGTCCTATCGATTGCCAATACATTCCACGGAGCCATATCCGACAAAGCGTAAAGGTAGCCATTTCGTTCACAGTTCATCTATTTACAATGGGTTTCCGCGTACTATCCCAGAGTTCGAGTCTATTCACATATACATATAAGTGTGGCAAAATTAGTAAGGGTGCGCCCAAATCGGAAAGCTTACTTGCTTCCTGAACTGTTCGTGACTTCTGGTTTCTGGTGAATGGCAAAATGTGCATATAAAGAAAAGTCTGTGGAAGTTGTTATCACACTGGAATTTATAATATAAACTTTAATTAATTTCATTATATCAAGTTGGAACTAAACCGGAAAAATAATGTGGTTGAGGGGTTTGAGGGGCAGAGAGAGAGAGAGAAAGAGAGAAGCGCTTTCTGCCCCTTAGGCGTGTCGCGAGCCCCTTATCGCAGCTTGTTTACGTCATAAATATTCTAGGAACGTATCAGGGCAACTTCAGACCATACCCGAAAATTGACCAATCAGATTTGTTGTCTTTTTAAGATCAATTTTTACCATCTTTTCGAAAAGAAGCAAGTAATAAATACAATTTTCCTTACTAAAAACCTTTAATTTTCCGTCAAATAAAATTCCCTGTAATTATTAATATTGATTGACTTTCTGCTCCCTTAATTTAGATTTTGAAAAATGCCTCACACATCAGCTTTTAAATTTTCTACGATTCTGGTGCATTTGATATGAAAGTATAAATAATCTAAAGTATAAAATGGCCCAAAATTGGTAATGCAGTTTACGGACGGTGCATGAAGTATTTGAAGGAACTCATGATTAACAGGATATGATATGATGATCTCTCGGATCAATTTTTCGGTGTGCGATGAAAATAAGCCTAAATCGATATTCCACACCCTCCTACGCAAGGTAACTGCGGAAAGTTGTGTGAAAACTCGAGCAACCCTATACACTCGCAAACACCATACCTGTGAATGCGAGCAAACACACACACAGTGGAGGGAAGCGAGCGAGGAATGAGACGAGAGCTTGTAGTTTATCGGGTATGCATCAGTGAATCGAGTTTGCAATATTATCGTCGCTCGCGTGACGCTCCTGGTTTTCGAAGTTGATGGTAGTGGTGATGGTGGGGCCGATCGCGCCAGGTTGTGAGGTTGGCCCTGGGGGGGGGGCGAGTCTCGAGGTGGGGAGCTCGTTGGTCTCGCCGGCCTGCTTGTCGGTTGTCGGGGCACCCGGCGCGGCGACTCGTTGAGCGAGGAATGGTTGAGGGGCAGAGGAGGATCCTGACCCTCCGAACCTCTCAAGCCTCAAGCTTCCAGTAGACGGCAGCACTGCGGCCCGCGCGCATCTCAGTTTGCGTCCGACTAGACGGGCTAAATCCACTTAACGGCCGATCGTTTACACTTAACCAGTCCCTAAAAGGGATGTTGGTGCAATCTCAAGTTTCTTAGCAAGTGCAGCCGTCGCTAGAGCCACCCCAAAAAAATTGTGCCCCCTACCGACCTTGCAAGATTCTCGGTAAGCAAAGCCGGTGTAGTGCCTAGTGTACCAAGTGACACGTCACTTCCTTCTGCATTCCCATACAGGCTGAGGAAGCGAGAATTCGATTTTTTAGGAATGTGGTGTCGACGTGAGTGAAGCAGATTCATACTTTGATGAAGAGCTGATGTTTTTAGGGTCATTTGGATGGTGAGGTGGTGGATCATAGGTGGAGTGAGATTAACCTTGAGTGGAAGGAGCTGGTAGGCCGGGCCTGGGCTCAACGTTTCCTAGGGTGGGGTAGTCCTCGAGGTTCACACTTACTATCATAGGAAATAGAATGATAGGATTCTGACTCATTTCGAGATGTATTCTTTGATGGATTGCCTGGTTTTTAGGATCTTAGGTTTAGCTATAGGCAATTGGTTCACCTTGTCTCAACAGTCTACTGGCAAAAGCCTCTAATGTTTAGGTGAATAGCTTGTTGGTTCTATCATTAGTTCTCTATTAATGAAATTCATAATGTTGATCAGATGCTTCAACATCGATTCCTTTCTTGGAGAAAACTAAGAATATAGCCATAAGCTAAGAACTGATAGTTCAGTCGGATCTGTAAAGTTTCTATAGAAGTGCTCAAGTTATTCCCCAGTGATGGCGAATTGTTCTTTTATGCTGCAGGAAACCTCTTCTGGTTATCAATAAGCGAATGAGTTTAGGGAACGCCAAAAACTAATTCTACTCAATGATCTGTTCAATCAATTACTGAGTGAATATTTAGGTTTATTGTCAATCCGGATTGCATATAAACTTAATGAGCCATCTTCTTGATGAGGCACCATAAATATGCAAATCTGACGACCACAAATTATGAGGAGCGCAGTTATGAGTTGATACTATTATAGAGCCACTATTATATCTCTACTATTATTTTTCCACTATTTCTACTACTATATCTTCACTAATATAAAGAAGTAGGATTTTGATTATATCATTGGAATAGTATCTTCTGAAGGAAGCCTTGTTCGCAATCAACTTGCTTTATCTTTAACTATATATCTTGTCTACAAACTGGTTTTGCCTGTCTTTCCTAGAATCATTTAGATATAGTTGTAGATATTGACGTGATTGAAGGTTGGAAGGTCTAGTAACAACATTGTTTTCACTATATTCGCGCCAGTTTGATAGTGCCACGTCGATTTCACATTCTTGAATATCGATTCTTGCACATCGAGGACGATCCTGCATTGCTGACATTTTTTCAGTTGGATTTGGAGTACGGATCGAGTGGGCGTTAATAAACGAAGCAGATTGAGACTGATCATCAGTTATCAGAATACGGATGAAGTAACGCGTGTGTTTGATATATTTTCAATAGTAAACAAAAGTGTGGTGTCAAGTCAGTGATAGCAAGGGTGACCAATGACTATTTCTGGATAATCTACGAATTAGCTAACCACTTTCTTCAAGCACCACAAAAGTAAGTCTTTGGTTATTTGAATACATATATGCAAAGTTCGAGAGGATCTATAAGTATAATGAGCAAGCGAGTGAATAAGTGTGAATTCAATGGATGCGATGCATGCTGAAAAGGAGAGATGGAATGGGAAGGATCCGATGTTGGAATCTATTATGCGGTGGAAGTAAGAGGAGGGAAGATAGCGGATGTATGTGTCTGTGTCTGTACGCAGAAATTGAAGGAGTTGGAGGGAGAGTAAATGAATTTCGCTGGCAGTCGGATAACCCGCAGGATCGATAGTGGTATCCGCCGCTTTTCTGTAATACACATCTATGCTTTTGTGTATGTAAACCCGTTCTGCGAGCAGCTTTAATAATTCTATTCAAGTATTTGAAATTATCGTTTCTTATTTTATCTCTTGTGATGATATTCAGAATCGATTACTATGATACGATTTACTGTTAGACATTAGTGTAGCATGATATCCTCTTTGAAAAGAGGCGGAAAACGTAGTTTCGTAATCACTAACGAGATGGAATTGCTCACGATTTCGAAGTAGTTTTTCCGTTATGTCATTAGTGATCGAAAGACCTTGATTTTTACCTATTTCCATTATTACTAACTTGATAATTAATGTGTCTTTACTTCTCCTCTCTGCTCTTCTCAAAAACTGCGATGAACAGTCGGAAATTATTCAAAAGCACGAAAACCGCGTTATCTCAGTTTGCTTATTTACGTAAAGCACTTCGTTCTCAAATACATATATGTATGCCAAATAAACACCAGTAAAGTGCCTTGAATACGTGGCTTTCTGAATACCACTTTTCTTGGAAAATCTTGCAAACAGTAAAAGGAATTTTATCATCCTGAAATAGAGTTACATTTACATATTTTCAATCTCAAATTTTTTTTTTTTTTTTTTAGTACTCTAAACGAATAACCGCAACATTCAGATTGGGTGTAATATTTGTGGATCGACATATTCATGTTACAAAAAAGGTCAAGCGAGTCTCATTTCATGCTTGTAAACATTCAACTTCAAATGTTTCGTCATCTCTTTAGCTTAAATTCTTTTTCTTATTGCACGATACAATGGTTGAGGTCGATAAACTGGTTTGTGATCGAACATTTCAAGGTCAAGCGACAACAATTTGATTACCGCATAGACTCAGCTTTTTTTGCACAAATACACTCTCTGGCATTCTTTTTTCTTCCTCTTTAGCTTAGATCATATATCTTCCCACGTCGAACCCTTCCGAAATTTCATTTTCACTTCAACCAATCTTGACCTGGTCCCGTCGACCGACATTCGTTCCATGAAACTCGGGGCATTGTAGTGGCGGTATAACATCAAAAGAATCCCAAGCCAAAGATCGTCAAAGTGTAGATTCTCGCAAGACGTGGTTGATAAATTGATTTTGCGAGTCTTGGTGGAGATACAGAGAGACGGACCGAGAGTGGAAGGTGGGTAGAGGCTATACGTAAAGATTAAGCCTCAACCGGTATTCCAAACCGGTTAGCAACCGCGACTGGCTTACTTGTGGGAAAAAAGGCGACAAAAACTGGTAAACAAGCATGGCAATTTTCAAGTCGCTTCGCTTATCGTCTCGTAATTCAATGCGTGGGATGTGTGTGCGTCTCTCTTACACATAACACGACAAATATCACGTGCATACATTAGCAGAAATCTGTAATATCCTATAATAGCAATAACAATAACAATAATATTTAATATCCTATAAAACCCTATATATAATAATTTTTTTGTGATTTAATCTTTAATACCCAGAAATTTTTTTGCATATTTAGAGCTTAAAGATATTTTTGAATGAAAATTATAATATATTTTCAATTTGAAAGCGATGAGTGATTTACAAATAGTCCCTGTGTCAATTCTTATACGGTATGAGACACTTATGTTAACGATATTTTCTCCATTAACATATTCTAGAGTCACATATCGCTTTTTAGTTGCAGCAGAAGCATTAATTAAATTAGAATATGCCGGAAAAAAGGTGTTAGTGTCCACACACGTTATATTCGATTAACTGGAAGCGATTTACAATCGACAGTTCATGGTAATAGACCAGAGTATTCATCGCCTACGTGTGACAACGGTTGGCAACAGTTTGGCACTTCTGGGTCGTAGCACTCAGATTGATTGAAAATCCTCGTAATTCATACTTAAGAAAGTTGAAAAATTGGACTAGAGAGCAGTCTACTTTTTTTATTACTTTATGTATGTTCAAGCAGCTATAAAGAACGGGAGTCTTTTAATTTAACTGTTTATTTCAATATGATAAAGTAGTTGCTGTACAAACACATGATGTCCAACTATTTCAGCTTTAGAATTTTATTTTCTGCTCGTAAAGCTTGAGTAATAAATTTTATGTATGACCTAACATTTTTCATTCAGAAATAGAAAGAAGCAGTTTATTCTTTTGTAAACATGGATCAATAAAGAGTGGTTTATAAATTCTTTATACCAACTTCCTGCTAAGTATTTAAAGTACCATGTACTATATACTTTGGACATGTACATAAAATTATGGACTCTAAAGCATTTCTTGCATATAAAGTTCATAATCGACTTTAGTTCTAGCTAAAGTAGTAAATATTTCCATTGTAGGTTATTATTATCTATCACTGCTTGACACTGTTTCATTAGTGATTTTATACTCTGATTTAGAAAGCTGAATGTAAGAAGCAGTTTCAGGGCTTCTTTTAGAATTCCTTGTACAAATCCAACCAATAGGTGAGGAGAGAATGTGGCATCAGATTTCGAGATTGTGGGAATCTATTTTCGATATAATCGCAACCTATTTTTTGAGGTAGGATTGAAATCCCAAGGTTTTCTTTATAAAACCTTTAGACTTTATAATTTTGTATATGTCGTACACAAGAGCAATGGGTCATGCTCTTACTTCAGCACAAGTCATCTGAGTGTTGGTGCACTCCATGTGAGGGCACCTACCTTCCTTATATCCCATCTACAAGCATAGCAGTTGTATGTATGTATGTAAGCGGAATGTTCCGGCCTAGGTGAATACTTGGCCATGCGCCAGAGACTTTAACCTCAATTTGCAATAAAACACATACGGAACATCGCCTCGGATTCTTCTTTCTACATGAACGAAACTGTTTGCTCGTGGTATTTCGAGAAGAAAGGAGCGCAGAGCAAACGCCACACCGCGCTCGTTTTAGAGATGGGAACACCAGAAGACTTAAGGAATTAATTCTGCGAGATCTGCAGTTTAAAGAGGGAACTTCTCGGAAGTGTCTGCTGATGCACGTTTTCTCTTTCTATTCAGAAGGTATCTGTCCTCGTGATGTGCTCTTCTGTTCCACCACACCTCATTATGAGATACTTCTTCTGTTTCTTTTGCGGATTACGTGCTCTGAAAGAAGAAGAATGTTGTTCTGGGGAAACAAATGGGGCAATACCCAGGTGGAAAAGTCGGTGTTCTGCCAATTCTTACAACCGGCACAGTGCTATGTCAATTGTACGGGGACAGTAATGCCAGCACTGACTGTCAGTATTGCGCCAAGAGTTGGCACACTACTGGCATAGTCTTGTCTTAGCATCGGCGCAGCACTGAATGTCAGTATTGCGCCAAGTGTTGTCATACTACTGGCGTAGCATTATTTTAGTACCGACGCAGCACTGACTGCCAGTGCTGGCAAGTAACCAAATTATGAGTAATGCCAAACATTGGCACAATACTGTCACAATACTGGACAAGTATTGGACCCTTTAGAGTTGGCAATCAATTGATGTATTAGTAACACCAAGTGTCGCCACAGTACTAGCACGGCACTGGTACAGTATTGTCCCTTTATTGTTGTCAATTAATCAGTATATTATATAATATATTATAAATATATAAAAAAATTCGAAACAGAATCTATCAGAGCTCCCGAGTCGAAATATAGGCCTAAATTTGCAATTTATATTAAAATAATGTATCATTACTAAAAAATAATAGATTATTTTTGATTATTTTCAAGGGCAATATACTTTTACCAGTTAATCTATTTTTGATATTATGCAAGCAAAGGAATTACTGGAAATTAATTTTACAACATAAATGTTTAAAAAAAATTTTAAAAGGGGTGAGAAGTCATTGTGCTCGGACTAAAAAATTTTATATGCCCTTTTACAATCCGGCGGTTCAATTTAATATTTGTGTATGCTCGGATTCAATATACCGTGGGAGAAATGTGTTACCCTCATCTCGAGAGCTTAGGGTAATGGTTAGGTTGCTGGACTCGCGTCCCGTAGGTCATGCGTTCGATTCCCCCCGCGTTGCGTGCGAAATTTTATTTGTTATATATGCGATAAAATTTACAAATAACGATTAGTTATAAGAATATCCATAATATAATTGCGAATAAACCATGTTCTTAATTAATATTTTTTTTTAAGACATTTTTTTCAATTTTTATTTAACTCAGCTCCTACTGTAATATTCTTATAGCCCCAACAATTTTATTGCGTGTATAATAAGGATCCATAATAGGCTTTGAGTGCATATTTTTAAATAATAATAACGAGTGCTTAAAGTGCATTTTTGCTAGCACTCAAAGTCTTGCGGCAGCACTGGCGCAGACTGATAACGAGTGCTGGCACTTTGCTGGTGGCCAGTGCTGCGGTGGTCTTACCTTTTGGAGTTCTACCACCATTACGCCAAGCTTAAGCCGGGCTTCTGCCAGCGCTCTGCCAGCACTCGAAAACTTGCAGCAGCACTGGCGCAGCACTTTGCCGTTTGTAATTTTCCACCTGGGTAAGAGTTGGAATATATTTAGGTCAGCAGTAAAGTAGTAAATGTTAGTTATTTATACACTGTTTCATTTGATTCTTCTCCACTAATGGAGAGACAGTTCTTGTCCCTGCTTGTCCAGAACGTCCGAGTCGAGATTTACTTTCTCTTCTCGTCCGGTCCAAGGATTCTGATGTTGCACTTCTTGCATCACACGCACAATTACAATTACAAACACAAACACATATATATATATATATGTCAAATCGTTTTGCATGTTGTGCATGTCTTGTCACATTTGCAAACTACATTGCATCACATTAAGTAGCGACCGATATACGAAGGTTCAGTATTATTTATCTCTGACCGTCAACCCGTGGAGCGCGTCGCGTTTATCTGCGGTAATAAATGTTCGGTTTAAACAAAGCCCCTGAACCTTTACGAGTGGCAACAAGGAGAAGCGGCGAGACTCAGGACAGCCGGTTTGACTTTGCGATTATCTCACTTGAACACGACTCGGAAAACGGAATGAAAGAGAAAGGAAGAGACTGCAATGCTCAGTAAACTTATCTCGAGGAGATGCAGAAGAAACGGGAACAAAATGTGTGTCATGAAACATCGCCTGGCAAAGCCAGTTTCGTTGGGAAAAAACTTTAAAGCTAGAGAAAACTTGGAACATTTATTTGTTTATGATTATGAAACTCTCCATGGGTCAAGAATTTCTAGGTTTACGGCTTTCTTTGCCACGGAAGTTATAGTTAATGAAGTTTTATTATAAAAGTAAGATTGATTTAACTTTGAGAGTAAAGATTTTACTTGAACGTCTGACTTGATCGTCTGACTTTAACTGTCCTTTTCTACTGAAGAATTTCTATTCAGCTTGAACGTAGGATAATTACGTTGAACTCTGTATAGACTGAAGATGGATTATGAGAGTAATTTAAACTGAGCATATTTTTTTTACTTATTTCAGCCCCGACCTGGTCGCAGGCCAAGAGGACGTCCAGGAAATGCAGCTCAATTACAGCCATCCTTGAGGACCCAGAGCCCAGTTTCCCAGCAACTAGAAAAAGGTAGGTTCTCACCGCAAATCTTTAGACTTTATGATGTAGCTCATAAAATACGATCTTAAACTGTAAGTAGCAGCGTCTTAGAACCTATCTCAGGGCGTAGCAAAGTTAAGAGCTCTTATAATATTATGGAGCTCCTCTGTACGAAGTATGCATAACATTGTCTTTGAATTTCACACTTTTAGTACCTTTTTCCAATTTCAGGAAAGAGATCTAATTTTACATGTTTTATGCATGAGTATTTTGCATAGTATATGCAATTCAAGTTGTGTACAGTCTTAAATAGTGAAGTATATCATCTGCAGGAAAAGACAAGTTTAACCTTCGGTTTAACCTAATAATTCTTGATAGAATTCAGTAACTTTTCTAAATCAAACCTGCAATAGATAAGATAGATACATAGAGAAGATGAAACATAAATCTGACGCTATTGATACTGCGATCTAGCGTTGATAAATAATCAACCGCGGAAATCACTGAATTGTTGACCAATAATGACAAGGCAACCGACTGCTGTCCCACGCAAAAACATTAATCTTTATCGGGCAATAAAGGCATATCCAGCTTTCGATTTCCCATGGGTTGGCTCGTGATTCACCACCCCCGCTTCAACGACCATAGAGTTTTAAATAGATTGTTTTGCGAAACCAGTTCCATGTCAATCCTTCCTTGTGAGAAAAGAGCTTCTAAAGATACAGAAGAAGAAAGAGAAGACTTGATTAATGAGACTTGATTGATAAACTTGATTAATGAATCTAGGTTGGGCAAGGCTATGGTTTTTGTTTCAAGAGCGAAATAATGCTACTGGATCATCAAGTATATGATTTGAGATTATCGAACAGTGGCGGATCCAGAACATTTTTTCAGGGGGGGCGATTTTAAAAATTTTTACGAGGGTGATGAATAATAAAGAAAGTAAAATCCTAGAATTCGAAAACGCAGGAGTTTTTACTTAACACACAGTGGCTGAGGGGGGGCGATCGCCCCTATCGCCCCCCCCTTGTATCCGCCAATGTTATCGAACATTATCTGATACAGGTCAAGTGAATAAATTGAATTTACCTTCTTCTTTCAAGACAATCTGAATCAGTTTACAGAAGAGAAAAACGTGATCGGCGAAGCTTGAGTTAAGGGGGTCATCGGGGTCGATGAGCGGTGGAATCGATGAACCTGTCGAAAGTAGTTAGGTCGAACGAGAGCCCCGTTTCACCTTCCGTGGCAAGTCAGCTTTAAAGTATTTGGCTTCGCTCATTCATGAAGTCGGTCTACATCCAACTCGATTAAGCCGGAGCCAATGGTTGGAGAACCCGTCGCGACGGTCGGCTTTACTCTAGAGTCGAGATCATTGCAAATAAAACCTTGCAAAAAATGAAGGACCCGACTAGAGGGAGATGATGAGTAGGACACCTATGGAGAATCAAGCAGATGAAGAAGGAAACCTTTCGAAGGTGGGAGTGGAAATAAAATAAGAAAGGGTGAAGTCCTATTAGGCGGCGTCTAGCAAGGAAAGAGCAAGATGGAAGAAAAAGGGAGAAGTGCTAGCGCCGTGGAATAAATGGTTCGAGGAACTGCGAGAAGAACGGGTCTACAAACAAAAGAGTTGTTGGCGGCTCAGCCACGGCTAAGGAAGTAGAACTTTCGAATGCTGGGAAGGATGTAGACAGAGAGGGAGAGAAAGAGAGAGACAGTGAAAGGAGGATGAAGGATGGAAGACCCCCTCGCTGAGTCAGGAAAGCAGAGAATCAGCGAGTCCTGCCGATAGCGATAGTGTTGGTAATGCTGTGTTGGAATCGGATAGAGGATATGGCCCTCGAGTCTTTGTCCGCCTTGGAACTCGCTTAATCTACTCGACCCTCCTGAAATCGCGAGACCACGCTATCTTGCTTTTTTGTAACTCTATCTCCACTTCAATAATGGCACCACGTTTATCGAGGTCCAACCTTTTATTCTTCTCCCCAAGTTTCATTCTCCTCTTCTTACTTTACTTACTTAACCGCTTAACTTTCTTAAAAGTGCTTTGAGTGTGTCGATTTTGAAGTTAGGTAAGGGAGCGTACATTAATTACGTCAGGCTTTTAAGAATTCACAAATTTACAATAATTCACCAGAATTTCTCAAAAATACCCAAACATTTCTAGGAATTTACTAGAGTTTTACAGAATTTTCGGAAATTCAGCAGAATTTCTAAGAACTCACTAACATTTCTGAGAATACTCCTAAGTTATTTATTTGTTTTTATTTTTACTAATCTAGCAATCTTTTTTAATCTCATGAAATATTTAACATTTTTTGAATCTTTTTAGTTCCTGGTGAAATCTTTGAAATTTCTTGAAATCTTTTAAATATTCTCTTTGCTTTTTAAATTTACTAAAATCCCTTGAAATTCTTTAAAATTAGTCAAAAATCTCTTAAAACGTCTTGACGTTTAAAACGTGAAATGTGTAATGCTGCGAAAATTTAGAAACAATGGAAGAGAAAATAGAAAATAGAAAAGTTACATTGACCCGCAGCATTATTCATAGTTTATATTTGCGTCATGATTGAATTGAGGAGAGTTGATAAACGAGTTTGACCCAATTTCTGATCGACTCCCACAAAGAGGAATTCCACAAATATTAGTTGTCGTTCTAGTACTGTTTGGTCTAAATGATCTTTCCAAGTGAAATTAATTAAAAAGTTAGTCTGCAGTAATCAAAAGACGTATTAGCTGAAGTAGGTACTTAATTTGCGGAAGTAAAGGTCACTTTTAACGCATTCCAAGTAAGATCTGCAGGAGAGAACACGCGAAAAGCTCGCCTGACTCGCGACAGCCGTCAAGTGCGAATCGAGATCGTGGTCTTCAAGGTGGAAATAAAGCTGGCCCAGCGCCACCCTCTAAATCTACTTATCTCCTTCCTCTTCTTTTTTCGTCTCTTCATCACATCGCCAAAAAGACTTTCTCATTCTCATCATGCTCATCCAATCCATGGCAAAGTGACTCGAAGCAAAGTCGACGTCCGTCCTGTGAAGTTCGTTGCGTCACGAGGCAAATATAACCACAACCCCTCTTTCACTCGTTTGATCTCTTTTTCCTTTTGCTTCTATGTTCTTTCCTCCCACTTCTTTGTTTTCTTACCTTTCCGCTCTTTGCTTTCCCAACGTTTTACTTACTCTCCACTTTACAAGTTGGCACAGGAATCTAAAAAGTCTCTTTGAAAAACAGAGAAGATGATATTCAAAATATACAGAGTACATAAGTATATAATTTCCAGATACTCAAATTTTATTCGTGCAATTTTATTCAACGAAATATTATGTATCTATAATTACATACAAATTTCCATTCATCTGGAACTGTCGCGCTGGCTTTCACTGAAAGGTCGCAATTGATTCTCATTAAATAAATCCAGTCAATTAAACACGGTAAAGTTTCAAATTAACTCGTTTCAGAAAAATCTCTTCAGAAGTTGACGTCGTGCAGTAACCTTCTCATTCCTACTTTTTCGTAATTCCTCTTTTAATTTTTCTTTCCTTGTCGACTTTGTGCGTAAAAGAGGAGAGCTCGACGCATTACAAAATAACGAGACGACCGTTATTAAGTCTTTGAAGTAGTTTTCAAGCGACTTCTTCGTCGTTTTCGTCTCTCGTCGGTATAATTCCTTGCTTCCTGCGTATGCTACCGAAGCTCAGACTCTCGTCCTCTCTGGCTCACCAAGGCCCTCCTGAATCCCCTTGGGCACTCTTATGTGTATGTTGCAAAAATAAACGCTTTGCATACACTCGTGTCGGGTGACACATTGCTGAAAATATCTGGCAAACACTCAGAACGATGCCCCGACGATATTTTGCACTCATTACCGCTCCAGAGTTTTACGCTTCTATTCATGTCTTGATGTAAATTTTTTTTTTAATTAAACATGCATACTTTCTTTTTATAAACTATGATATATTTAACGTGAAACTTGGGAAACGCCGGATAAATTTCTAATAATGCTACATATATATTTTTCCGCTTGGTTTTCACGTGTTTTTCTATCACGCCAATGTGATATGTATGAGTTTGTGGATGCTTACATCAGTTTGGAATTTGATTGACATTAGATTGGGAATAGATACTATATATAGATTTCGGTACATATAGTCAACCGTTTTTCACCCTTTTTCATTTTTTTCTTTCTACCATCCCTATCCATTTCCTTCGTCCTTTTATTTTTGCAAGTCCACTAAGTCTGCTAAGAACTCATACCTTTTCTTTTTTCGTACAGACGAACACGAAGACTGCACTTTCGGCACCACTTAAACTCGCTCTCCTTTTGCTCAGTTTTATTCTCATGCTAATTTACCGGATTCGGGTGCTTGAACTTCTGAACAGAAAATGGGCCTTTGATAATTTCGTGAACTTTAAAAAAGGAATGAAGAGTCGTTTTATAATAAAGTGATCGACAGCTCTTTTTTTATAGCTCCTTTTGCCGTAAAGTTAATCACTTGTATAAACTTATTTTTAAAAATGTAATAAATTCTTTTCTTAAACTTATCAAGGAAACTTTTCCTATAAGAATATCTCGCTCCTTTCAAAACAAGTTTCAAAGAAACTTCACCACGAGAGAAGCTCCTTAGAAACTTGGGAAAAGTTAAAAAGCACATCCATCTACAGTGGCATTGTTCGCGAACAACGTGGCACGAATACTCGACCGAATTCTCGTGTGTTCGTTTCGTTTAACGGCCATGGATGAGCTTTTATCTTGTCAGGGATGATATACGATCGCAAGCCACTCCCTTCCACAAGTAGCAAAGCCGAGCTTGCATCCAGTTCGTGTCGTTTGAAAATATTCGCTGCATATGCATGGTGCATGGTACGCACTATATAAAGGGCAGATTAAAGCACTTTCGTCCACCACGTGGGCGGTTCATGGTATTTTGTAATATATGTGCATTCACTCTCTTGCTCATGAACAATGTGTGCACATTTTATTAAAACTCACAGGGATACTCGGTCACGCATGATTTACTAATGCCACGTGCATTAATTAATATAACTGGCATGTGAATGAAGTATGAACACGAAACTTCATACTTTAAAGCCTGGTGGAAAATTGTTCATTTCCTGATTATTATTAAGGTAGTGAAAAGTTTATTTGCCCGAGTTGAAGATCAACCTCGAGTTAAAGCTGGCCCGAGTTTTCCAGATGAGTTCCGTTGATGAGTTTTACGAGCTGATTTAAGTTTTTAAGTTAAGCTGAGTTTAACTCGAAAGCTGGGATTATAATAAACTAGTAATAACTTTTCTCGGCGTTGTCCGGCATTTCAAGAAATTTCAAATTACCTAAAAGCATTTCAATGGATTTTAAAATGTATTTAAAATTTTAAAATATCTTTAAAAAATCGTCAAGACAAATTTATGACCAGTTAATTTAATTTTTAAGACAGATTTTAAACGTCTACTTTTTCTTTTGTTTCAGGTAAGTTTCCTTTATTGCTGTATTCAGTTTCACGAGGGAATTGGTAAGATATATTTTTGCAAGCTATTTTTACGAGAATTCCTTTCAATATTAATTCGGCTAAAATGATGAATTTTTCTCTTTATTTCCGGATATTATCCCGAGTTCAGTGAACTTATGAAGCGAATCGGATTAAAACCTCCGAGTTCGGTCCAAAGCCAATCGTCTAAATGAGATTTTCTTTAATGAGACGTAAAATCGATATAAATTCCGAGTGAAATAATGTGTTCAAATGTTAGGTGTCACAGATTTATCCAATACAGCTAATTTCATTTGAACCTCTGCAATATTCACATTTATTTCATTCGCGATATGTCAGTCACTTGTTGAGCGACGTGCTGTAGTAAATGTTGCAATTGAGACGCTGTACCGAGAATAACTTAATTTAGTTAGCTGACATCCACGGAATTACTTTGGACTCAACGTCTGATTTAGTATAATGAGCCGTTAGTAGACAGCTACGTTACATGTCGGGTTACGTATATTTCCAAACGCAATTCCCTGTCATGAAGTCTCTCTCGGCCGATATCTCTCCATCCTCTTCAGATTATTCAGTTGTCTTCCGAGAATCCTCGGAATCTGATTTACATCTGGCAAAGCTAAACTGCTTCGCCGATAATCCTCACGCGCATGCAACCTAAGGAGGGTCCCAGTATAATGTAAACGAAACACGCATGTAACCGGTACCCAGCAACATAGAACCTATTGTTCGCGAGGCAGTAAAATGAAATGCTCGTAAAACGAGCAAGAGTTCTTGCTGCACCTCCCACGAGGAGAGATTCTATATCAAAGTGCAAATCGTGCCATGATCACAAGTATTTCAACGTCTAAAACGACACGCCATCCAGACTTTGTTACTTTACAAGCTGAATTTCATATACCATTAAGCAAAAAGGAATAACTATATAGGCCTTGGATCGTGCGGCTTTACGACTTATTTCAAAATATCAAAATTTCGCGACGTTTTTCTCTTTCCGAAGAATTCAATTCGACTTTAAGGCTTTTGACGGTTATATAAAACTGATGTTTTATATTTGAGGTACTTAGAATATTTTGCTGTTGGGAATACACTCTCTAATGAGATAGTGACGATTAGTTTACTAATTCACTTTAGTAATCATTTTTACAGTCGATTTACAGTCGTGCTGTGAATGAGTAGTTTTTAACTAATAGATAGTAAAAATGCTTACTAAAGTGATAAACGTATCGGCACTATTTCATCAGTAACTTGTTACTAATTCAGATTGCGAGAGCAACCTACTCAAATTGGAAAGATGCTAATTTGCGTAATTTCAGCTAAAAGGCATTCAAAATTACACCGAGGCCTGCTGTGTTATATCCATGGTTTTATGTATAACTATTTCAGAATAGCGCAGAAACCGTTTTTACAGTAGACCCCGACCGGAGTTGCTCTCTTGCCGTGTCAATTGCTTTAATACAGATTGCGTGTTTCCCAAAGGCACGTATCATATTGGCGGTTGATTGCGAACCAGCGAGCGATAGAGTAGGTAAAATAATGTGTATTACAAGCATCCCCTCATAGAATAATCTCGCAGAAAGCATTCGCTTGCGTATAATCATGTTCAGTTCAGTATGTCTGCAGAGAGTTCTTAGCAGAAACTTCCTACTTGGAGTACCAAGTAATAGACGAGCGGGCCGCGTACTTATTTGTACATGGTTAACAGTCCTCAGTTAGTTAGGTAAGGTAGGTTGTAGCTGTATTCGTTCCGGTTTAACTGCGAGGTGATCGTGTTCAGTGCCTACTGCCGAGTTGCAGAACTCGGATAATTATTGTTGCGAACAGTTTGCCTCAGTCGCGACCCGAAACAGATTTTCTGAAGCGTCGACTTCGTTATACCAGCTTCCTAGCTTTGAGACCGCCTCGCCATTCGCCAACCACACACTTATACGGGATCAACAACGGGATCCAGCTATACACATACCCACTTCTGTCGTCTTACCTTTCCTGGACTGACTTTTGCACTGTCCTTTTCCAGCTTCTCACCTACCTTCTTTTGAAAGCTGATTCACTTCGCACATTTTTTGCTTTCTTCTTGATCCATTCATAGCCTTTTACATCTTGTCTATTTTCATTGGAGTTCAAAGTATACAAAATATTTTTGATAAGTTGATTTACATGGAAAAATTATTTCTACCCACTTTTTCGGGAATTTTTCTAAATCTTTTGGGAATTTATTGAAAAAATCAGGGAATTCCAAACTGTTTGTGAAATAAAGACTGCTTCCTAAATATTGGGAATTTTACTTAAAAATGTTTGATTTTTCATCTAAGTTGGTTAAAGTCTCAAAAGTTCTGAATTTTCAATCACCACTTTCAAATGTGAATTGTTTTGGGCAATTTTGAAACCCCTCTCTTTATCGCGACAAGTCATGCAATGAGAATTCGTCGAACTTTCAAGAGTGTTTCGGAAAATTTAGTGAAACCTCATGAAATCTCTTTAAATTCCTTAAAATCACTTAAAATCTCCTGAAATCGGCGAATGCAAATTCAATCAATAGCTGAAGAGAGAATCTGGCTTCATTTCGAGATTGCAAGAATCTATTTGCGATATTCTGAATGGAATCACTGGGAAACACTCCTGATTACTGAATGACCTCGAGTTGATCTGCTCGTGGGAAAAGAAAGATGTCTTGTAGAACTAAACATCAGATTCTTGCGGAATGTCATCTATTTGGTAGTTCAGGGACAGATAAAGAATGAAAGTTCTGTTAGTGCTTGGCACTGATGACGGGTGAGTTTCGATAACTACAATATGCGAAAAAGGTGGGCGTGCCAGTTATGCGCGCCAGTGCAACGAGCAGTTGCATGCATAATGCATAATACATCGCACACGCTCCATACCACAGCTGTAGCTGCAAGAGCCGCGTGCAAATGCGTTTAGCTGCGCGACGACGCGCCTTTTAATGACAGACGAGAGACTCTATGATGTTTTCTTCAGCGTATCTTCGCAGAAAAGAGATCAATAGGGAAAGGTTATTAAAGTGAATAAAAGAGCCCATCCCTTTTGTTGGTGGAAATTATTACGAAGAAATAAAGAATGTCCCGAGATAAAAGAGGTATGAATTATATTCCCTGGAGGCCTAAAAAAATATCAAAACATGCGATATTCAATCTTATCTAATTTATTTTTCTGATAGGAAGAAAACTGTATATAATGGTGGGGTTTTCAGATTAGCATTTAAATTTATACGAGTGTGGAAGAACGAAGGAAATGGGTGGTGTAGTAGTAGTGCGACCCGGATGTATGGAAATAGCAAAACGTAAAACCCGGCGTAGTTATGTATGAGTGCGTACAAGCAACAAACTAGAATTTAGGGAGGTGAAAATTGGTCTCTTGCCAAAACGCGCCAATCTCACTTTCAATCCATGACACTAGTAAAGGCCTAGCTATATATCAATCGGATTTCAATTTAGGCCAGTAGAAAATACACACGCATGAATAAACTTGAAAGAGGTGCAGGAGTCATTATATTAATGGATTGATATAATGTCTCCAACTAGAGCGAGTTTCGCTAAAAATAAATTGACTTTCTATGTCAGTTTATTTACAGAAACAGCTGTGTGGTTTATCTGATGTTATTGTTATGTAGAATTCATGCTCACTTCCCTCATGTTTCCGTTATGTATAATTCATAGCTTGTCGTGATTTTAGAGTCTTCTATGTTGAGTGATTGATGAATTTTGTACTATTTTTATAAAGTTGATATCTTGTCTATGTTGCAAGAGAATACTAAATTTTCTGTATAGGGTGTTCTTAAAATGTTATGGATCGTGTTCTTTAATTAAATAATCTTATCCAGTCACATTTTCCTTTTACATTGAAAAAATAGATAGTTGGGTTAACTGACCAGTTAGTAAACTATGATACTGCTAAATTTAATAGTCGTGTCAGCCATTTAATTAATTAAAGTTACTACTAAAATTATAGTTTATATACTAGTTCACTAACTATTCTAGTCTACCATACTAGTTTACTATCTGGTTAGTTGACCCAATCCATTTTTTTCAGTGTACGTAGAGTGGGATTGAGGATTCGATTCCCCGCTTCTTTGATAGGAATTAACATGCAAATTTAATGGAAATCAGTTCCAGGTTATTGCTGGCTACATCGGCTATGCTAATTAAGAACTGTCGAGATTTCTCATGTTTCTTTATATATTCAGGAAATAAATTCTTCAGTTGTGAGCTGAATGCGCCAATTCAGTGTTTGCTCACTCTTCTTTTATCTTCCTTGAAAAATATGGATCACGAAATACGATTAGTAAATCAAAGAGTAAATAAATAAAAATCTTCAAGGACCATCTGATCATCGTCCTTCAAGGGCGACTGCCTTCTGCATCTTCCCTCGTTTCAGATCAATCTTATGCACGTGTCCAACCCCAATTCGACTCAAATATCCCATATGTATGTACGCCTTCGCAATTCTCAGAACAGATCTCAACCTTCGTGATCTCAACATAGATCTTGAGGTCATCCATGTAAAATACATGAGTGACCTTGTTCTCTCTGAAATATGGTTCGTCGGAGTAGTACATGTGGGTCTCGTGCTGGACAAGAGATTGCAAAAGATACAATACATGAAAGGAATATGCTTTATTGAAGAACAAAATCAATAGCCACGTCATTCTGGACATTGCATAAGAACATTTGTCTCTATTTTTTTTTACAATTTCTGTGCTGGATGACTAATAATAACCCTTCTCCAGAGAAATTCCATGACGAATTTTTTCGAGAGCAGTTATGTGGACATAATATGTTCAGGTCACTTTCATACCTGTTTGTGACTCACCTGCTGGTACCACCGGCCAAGCAAGTCGCACCTGCTGGTTACCCTTGGTCAACGTTTTCGCGTATCAAGAGTTCTGCGCCTGAATATGAGCATCACGCAAGCATCAGAGTATAACTCATAAATGTATTCAGGCGGCGATCAACTGGTGCCTTGACAACAGCTGATTTCAGATTTTTCAATTATCACGAGAATTATTGATAAAACCAGATAAAACAAACAATATAGATTCAAGATATTTTTATATACCTCACTTTTACGAGAAACAGTATTTCTTTCCCTTGGGAGCTCCCAAGGTAATATCCTGATGTTTGTTTTGTCAAGTATAGGAATCATTAGAACCAAGTAGATCCTTATTTAAATTCTTTGTGGTTCAATAAGTTCTTTCATGGAGGGTTCCTTATTTTCTCAAGGAGATATAGATGTCGAAAATAGTTCTTGGAAAATGGTTTTGTGTTGCTCAAAGCAGTATCGCCATGGAGACGCCCCAAGTCTCCGTCACGTGGCTCAATTTAACCCTCATTTCTATTCAGTCGATTAAAAAGGGAGGATTCAGATTTCCTGTCCGAGACGTCTTTATGAATTTATAATAAGTTGATATGATTGTTAAGTATACGCCCAAAGACGATTATATAAATCTTCGAAAACTCTTTATTGCTTCCAGAGTCTTAAATACATCTCTTTATAAGTAAATCGGCCAATCAAATCTAATGGGAAATATAGATGGAAAAGTATCCTGTGCTAAATAGTTAAATAAGGTTGCATGATAGAAGATAAAATCTGTAAATAATTGCACATAAATCGCATTTCCTTTGAGCAGAGGAATTCAAAGGCCACAAAAGTTCAAACGTGAAGACTTGAAATCAGTTCTCCCCTATCGTACTCGGCAATTAACGGAAAGCCAGGAAAAGTGAATTCGTGCGTGAATAACAAGAAGAAGACTTTGAGAGGCAGAACAGAGTGAGTGAATAAGTGAGGGAAAACTTTACACTCGACGTTATATCATCGATTCCGACGCTTGTGATAAGAGAACGTCGAAGGAAAGAGTCAGCGTTCTCGACTCGTCAGCAACTTCAGGAAAGTTTGTTCGTCGAGTAACTTTCAACTGACGGCCAGTAAAACTCACTTGTTTCAAAAAACTTTTTGCTAATGCATAAAGTTCCCAAGGAAGGTGGTTTCTCGAGGACACAGAAGTCCTGGGAAATGGCGAGGTAAGGAAGGATCACGCGCAGACGCGTCAAGAACGAGGATATAAGGGCGACAAGAAAGAGGATCAAAAAGAGAGTGGCCGGTTGGTATTTTATAGGATCACCAGGAAAGGTCAAAGGTCCTGGCCAGGACACAATATCCGAGACAGAGATACTGCGAGGGAAACAGGGAAACTGTTCAAGCAGACTCCAGAGAATTTCTCGTCCAGTTAGCGAATAACATCGACTATCCCTTACTAACCCATAACTGTTTTCTGCTTGTTTGATATCTCACGAGATCAAAATGTCATAAACCCGCCAAAGTGATTTCATAACTTTTTATAGAGCAACGTCGAATACTTTTCAGACTTTCTGATGAAAAAAAAAGTATTTTAAGAGACGTCTTGTTATCTTTTAACACTTTCCATTAAAAATGTAATGTGAACTGTTGCCTTGACATCGAAAGTCGGTTAAAATGTTTGCATAGACTCGTTGAAATTGTACAGTGTTGATTTATGTACGCGTTGAGAATCATTTGAAAATGTTGGCCGTCACCGAGACGCCTGGCTCAAAGCCCGTGGAACTTTCGTTTCCTGGTTGTCTACCACGATGCCGACCTAGGACAAGCATCGCTAATCACCGCAACTGGACGATCGTCTCGTCTTTATGGCTTTTTGCCTTCTCTCGATAGAAACGGTCGCGGGTCTTATTGTTGGCCAAGAACTTTATCTTGAGAGAACAAAGGAGTTCACTGTGCGCTATTCATTGACGGAATTGACATTTCTGTAGTGATTGAAATGTGCAGTATGAAAAATTAATAGATTCCGAGGTATAAAACGAAATGATCTCTTACGATCTCACGATCTTTTGGTTGGAATTTATATTCGCTCTGTCTGTACTTCAGAATCGCGATCAGAGCTGCCAATAATTGCTTGATCACGTGATTCGTTTTGAGTATTCGCTTCACAGATATCAAAACATCTTAAAGGATGTAATTCTAAGAAATTTCAAAATAATTAAAGAATTTCAAGATTGCAAATAATGTCAGAACATAAAAAATGTTCTCAAATTCTTTAAAATCTGTTGAAATCTCTAGTTACATAAATACATGAATGTTAATGTTTCATTTCAAGCAAAAATCAATTCTCTCACGAGCTTTGTTTTAATGTATTTTATATTAATTATTCATAAGTGTCAGACGCTTGAGTACGCTTTAATGGGGCGTTTACGTTAGAAAGGTGCAAATAAAAAGCCGCAAGTGAAAAAAATAATAAAATATTTTCTTATTCTCGCTGTGTTATAAATAGCAACTTGATAATCAAGATTTACGAGTCACCCAGTACATAGACGTGCAAACTTCCTAGGAGCTTTGTTATATGCATAATTCATCACCCTCTTATGTTTTATAAGTACGCTACATACTTGCTCGCGAGTGTGTGGGTGGCATTCACAATTGAGTTTGTATTTGAGCTCGATAATATTCGATTACATGCGTGACGCAATTAAACGATGCGGGCATCCCTCTATCTTATGTTACAGTTAACTCCATCTGTTACCTTGAAAAGGTGCGATTGTTATGCTGCTCTGAAACTCAAACATTCAAGTGATTGGATAGATTTTGCTTCTTTCCTGAGTTTCCCGTCAATGTTTACTGTTTACTTCTGCGAGTCTTCAGCACTCCGTGATTATTATTACGTTTATGAATTTAACCGGTATATATCCCCCGATGAAGCAAATGTTACTCCCTTCGTATCCATTACACCCACAGAACTTACAAACACTGAATTTATTGCACAGTGCTCAACACGAACTTGTTTTTCATAACAACATTGACTATCAAATTCTCGCAAATAGTAATAAAGTATGTACATAACCATTTGCAATTTATGTGCACTTGCCTCGTCCACCAAGAATCGAGAGCGCAGGAAGTGTCTGCAATTCATGAGCACTTGTGCAGCCACACATTCTTATAAATCGGTGTTTTGTTTAAGAATCAGGCTTGAAATAAATGCATAGCTGAATCGGCGGGAATGTCAATCATTTGAAAAATTATAATTACATAATACACATTCATCAATCTTCAAAGGCAAATTTATCTGTATAATAATCGTGACGTGTTCGCATCAGATGCTTTTGTTTTTTCATATCATTTTGTGTCTTTTTTGTATTTGAATATTATTAATTGACCATGCAGTATTTCAAATAGCATTGATAATAAATGCATATTTTAAACTCTCGGAAATTTTCATAAAAGAAAAGCGCTTAATTAAATCCGATTCGCGAAGCGTTAGAATTTAATTCAGCGATTTTAATTACTCCATTGTTTGTGTGTACACGTTGAGTGGATACCTCGACAATGAATGGTTCGGCCTACACTCGCGCGAACTTGTTATGAATATAAGTTATCAGTCGTTAAATGATCAGTGG
Organism: Synergus itoensis; assembly: GCA_904066005.1. Taxonomy (NCBI): domain Eukaryota; kingdom Metazoa; phylum Arthropoda; class Insecta; order Hymenoptera; family Cynipidae; genus Synergus; species Synergus itoensis. The sequence continues at coordinate 1,121,009 of CAJFCP010000035.1, read as the reverse complement.
TGCAAAATGAAAAAATGAAGATGAAAGAGTTGGGGAAAGGCGGAAGAGTCGAAGGAAAGAGATAGCTTGTAATGAGATTTCATTGTATGTAGGAGTGGGTCAGTAAATGTATACGTGAGTTTACATAGCCGATTATATATTCTAATTGCTGCATTCGACGTGAGTCAGACCATTGTTTGTTACAAACAACTCGTTCTCCTAGATCCTAGATCAAGACAAAGAGTCGCTCTCTGCATGACGTGTCCGAGCGAGAGAGATGAGAATGTTGAGGGTGGGCGTGGGTGTAGGAGAGGAACACAGAGAAAGGGAAAGAGAGAGGAAATGAAGTGGTGGCACAACACTATTGAGCCAAAGCGTGGCGTGAAACCATAAACTCTCAGAGAAACTCATTGTCAGCTGAATGAATCGTCGAATTGTTTTTAGCCCATTCATCAGAATTGAACTTGTGTCGAATAAATTTCCAAATGACTATGTAATTTCGTGAAAAGATTTTATCTGCAATTTATTCAACGAATAGGAAACATGATTGTTTCTTATTACTCGTTTGAATTTGCGAACTTTTTACTAGCTGAAATATAATATGCTTCTCTGCAGAAGTTTTAATACTAATAATTCACTTCTATAAAAGACTTCAAAAAAGAACTTCATTTTTATTATTGAGTGAAGAAAACTTTAATAAACTTTACTAGCGAACTAAAGTTTCCGACCTATTTCGCAAACTCCTGACACTAAAAAGTTATCTATTTCGAAAGTTTCGATTTAAAGAGATTTTATCTAGATTGCGTTATAGCCTCGAGTCTCGCTTTTTCAAACTTTTTAATTCGGTTTAACAAGTTTTTGTTATATCCTCTTTATACTTTAAGATTCTATTTTTTCTTGGTCAAGGTCATGAATCTATTTCTGTCGTAATTTGGATTCCTCACGTCATCTACTGAAACCTCGACTAAAGCTTGATTCATTTATACATTTTATACAATCTTTCTTCCGGTTGTGATAAAAAAAAGTATACACTATGGAACGAGCATTCATTTAGTTATCTTATTCCATAATTTTAATGCGACTCCGACATTCTCTATGAATATTCGGTAAGCATACACAATAAAATCACATTTACATAATTATATCTGTGTATGATCCTATAGCTTTAATAGAGTACTCAGTATTTTCATTCTCAAACAGAATAAAATCTCATCCTTGATATGTCCTTGCAAATACATATCAAATTCAAATATATCAATTCATATCAATTCAATTCAAATCGCAACATCGCACCTGTATACTTTACATTAAATATCAGTCCCGACCCCTTAATCAGAATTCGGAATTTTATTTCTGAACATCGATTGCTCTGCGAAATCGACTTTGAAAACATGAAAAAGAGCAAATAGAGGAAAAGCAAAGAACATTTCGTTAATAACTGGTATGTCGTCAAAGATTATAATACTTTTATTTCACAGAGTAATTGATAATGATACCTTCTTCAAGGACTATGCAATTACGTCTTTTTTAAAGTAAAAGTTTTACTATCTCTCTCGGCAATTACATCATTATCTTTCTCTTATGCTACAAAGTTAAAGCAGGTCCTGATAATATAAGTATAGGCATGAAGCATCGTCTAATTAATGTTCAGGGAATTAAATTTCTTCGCTCCGGAAGCTTCGATCGCCATTAATAAAAGAACGTTATGTATACACGTAAGTAGAGTTTAACGGTTCAGATGTAGATAATATTTCCTGCAGAATTCCAGCATAGCTCGAGGCATTTGCAGAAAACTCAATGTATTATAGAAAATCATTACATGCAGCCTTAAGATTAATAATAATGAATTAAGTTACTGAGAAATTTAAACCAGTCAAACATTTTTGTTTTTGGATTTTCTGTATAGAGATACTAGCTCTACAATTCATGTTGACGAGTCATTACTATATATTAATAGCAAGGAAGAGCATCATTGTACAACTTCGCAGCTACAAAGGCATCTTAAATGTTAACTACTTGCATTTTATCTGAGTCAGGAAGCGTCAAGCGTTATAACACTCTCGACCGAGTAAATATCATCCAGAACGACAGGCACTTTTCTTTCTTTCACACAGAAAAAAGTTTGTTTGAATCAAACAAACGTATCATTGATATAGGGTCAATCAAAAAATATCTTTGAATTAAAAAAAATTTGTTTGATTCAAATAACTTGTCTTTAACTCAAAAAAATTGATTTCATCATATTAAAAAAAAGTTTCTTTGAATCAAACAAATTTTTGTTAATTCAAACAAATTTTGTTTAATTCAAAGATATTTTTTGATTGACCCTATATCAATGATACGTTTGTTTGATTCAAACAAACTTTTTTCTGAGTGCAGGAAAAAAAGGCCAACAACAGCATAATAATCACCAAGTGTAAAGTCTCATCCACTTTCGGTTACAGTAATCAAGTATAGTGTAGTTCCAAGTTTAGTACCGTTGGCACTTAGCGTTTTCGCATATTTCCGGGTTACGGTAATTTCTCTCCGGTTGACAGTAGCTCTGATCGTGAAAGCCGTTTAAAGCGATTCTAACGCTTCCTCTTTAAGTTTCGCAGGGGTGGGTCGGTCGATATTGCCGTCTAGATCTACCCTGGTTTCCTTGTGGTAGTCTGCACCACACATTATCACGAACAAAGAGGACATAGCAGGGGACATGACGATGGTCGTGTTCGTTGATAGTGATGGGGGAAAATGGCGAGGATGAGAGGAAAAAAAAGACATTCAATGTGGGTGTTGTTTATCGAAAAAGGACAGTTTTCCACGTTTCTCGCGTATTTTTCTCGCTCATTTGTCAGAAGCACATATCAAAATTGAATCCATATAGTTCTTGTCAAGAAAAATTGCTTTTTCTTCTGGCAAGAATGATTCCCGAACCTTATTATTCTCGCTCCTTTACATTAAATTCTCTCAGCGAATCGAGTTTTTATTTGACTGTCTGAAGACTTTACAATAAACCTCGCAATAAACGTGTTAAAAAACGCATTTATTCAGTCTCAAAAATAATCATTTCACAAAAATTGCTTCTATAAATTGGAAGTCTCAAAGTGGATGTATCATTTTAAGGATATAAAGAGAATTCAACGTCTTCGAAATGTGAATTGTGCACATAGTTCAATGTGAGTGAGATAGAGATAACCGTACTGAGATTCGTTCGATCGAGATTGGCGGTCTACCACTGGGACGAATCGTATTTGTACCGAATGGTGGCTTCCATGCAATTTCTCTCTCAACCATCGAATTCCAAGAGGTCAGACTCCCAATGGAGCATCTAGGGTACCAAACCAGGGAAGTTTCCACGCGAGAACGTAATTAGGAAGAGATGGAGAGAGCCGAGGGCAGAGATGGGTAGAGGTTCATGCTGAGAATGCGAGCGAATAGTTTAACGTCCCAAATCCGTTCTGCACGTTCATGTCAGTTCACTGACAACCCCCTAAATTCTCCAGAATGCAAGCTCGGAATTGCTGCTTTCCTTCTCACTTTATGCAATTTACCTCAAGCACTCACATCTCTGCATTCATCGATAGCTTCTCTCTTTTTGGGCCCCTCCGGAAATATCCCGAAGGCTGAATTGTTATCGAATTATTAGGATGTACAGAATTTTGAAAGATTTATCTATTCTTTCCATACTAGCAAATATTCGCGTAGAGATGGGTCTAGAATCAAGAGAGGTAGACATTGATATAGCAAGAGAGAAGAATTGAAGGAGAAAACCGGTCATAAAACGAAATATTACCTCCGATTCAGAGCTATAAAATCTAAACCGGATCCGTAGTCCGCAAACAACCGGCACCGGCTGCAGGACCAACCTGTGCCTTAAACTTTGCGAGACGTGCTTGTCTTACTTTTCTTTATAGTATCCTCGTTCAAGTTTTATTTTTCGTTCAGGATATTTTTATAGGAGAGTTAATCGTGGCCCTGACCCTTATGTTCCACAACTTTTCTTTTGAAGTCGTCTCTACTGGAGAAATATGCATACTTTTATGTTTTAATTCTAAAGATTATAATTATACATCATTATTTTTCATTTCTTTTATAAATTACATCAAATGAAAGGAAGAATTCGCTTCCTCTTTATATCGATCCCATCAGAATGTTGTAAAAGTTCATGCAACTTCAATGCAATGTTTCAACTTCATGCCCATCATTTCTTCAGATCCACCGCTTCCATGAGGTTGCGAAATATTATTGAATGTGATGCAATAGAAAATTATAAAATGAAAAAGACTTTGGATATAAACTTGACTTCTTTTTAAGCGGAAGAGTCGAATCAGAAGATCGGATCTTAAGTGTGGGCTGGTGCTCAATGAGACGTGCAGAGGCGAGCGTGAGACCTGCAATCGCAGGGAACTGCAGTAAATACAACCGGTTTGATAATGACGCGTTTAATTGAAGAAAAATTAAACGGTTGCCAATACAGAAAGTAGGAAAGAAAAATTAAACATTGGCATTATGACGATGATAAAAATGTTACTCGGTAGCTAAAAATTAATTCTCTAGTTAAATGTAATCATAAAAAAAAGATTAATAAATGTCAGACTCATATTCTTGACTCTTTGGGCACTTTTCCAATAACGGAAAAGGAAGGAAGAAAATATAATAAACAGAAAGACGAAGAGATATGACACCTTGGAAAAGTTGTTAATTATTATCTACGTGATTCGATGTCGATTTAATATTGCCGTTGGCGTTGGATCGTCTCATTTCTGTTTTTAAGCAAGTAATAGAATTCGATCGTTGTGGAATTTTTGATAAGTTGCAAAAATATACTTTTTAAGAAATTAAAGAATAGTCACTGTCACTAAAAATACGACTGCAATATTTGTACGTATTGGAATTATATTTCAATCTACATATTATGAACACTTTTCAAACTCGCGGCTTTTTTCATATACTCCTCATGAATAAGGTATTATAAAAATCAATTACAAAATCGAGTTCAGAAAATCTGGTGCAAACGACGAAGCTATGAATATTGAATGCTGTAATGGAATCGTGACCAATATAGAGTGGAAGAGAAATATAATTATCGGAATCATTTATGAGTCTTGAAAATTAAATTATTTTAAAATTAGATTAAACATTCGCTGCACCGAAATGATGTTCCCGATTTTAATTTATGAATTATAAATTATATTTTGCAAACTCTGATGAGATCTATTTATATATCGGAATATCCTTTTTTATTTTAAGTAAATCCTTTAATTGAGTTTTACTTATTAGTCGTTGAACGATTATTTTTTTCTCGTCCAAAAATTATAGCCTTGTCGTATTACAGACAATAAAATGTTTATAAACTATAAAAAATGGATGAAGGATTTATTCTCGATGCCATTCTATGTAACCAAGCATCGTTTGTGTTATAATTGCAATATTAGGGATGAAGGAAGCTTTATTCTCTGAAAATGTTATTTCCATACTAATACTAGCACTTGTCGCGAGTTATTGTATCCGGTTGTTTGTTAGAGCATTCATACTGAGATTTATTTGCACCACTACGAGCAGAGTATTAACAACTGGCTTTTGTTTCAGGTAAATAATTGCAAAACCGAGCCCTGTAAAACCATTAACATCATTTTTACCTCGTCCGTCCGGTAAGTTTTAAAAATCTCATTTTTTTTAGAACGGTGATAGGTACAATTGAGGGGTTACATGCAATAACCGGTTATAGAATTTTAGGGCTCGGTTTAGTTGACTCCTGAGAGCCTTTAAAATTTTTTTTCGAATTTTGATTTTTAAAACACATTTTTAAATCGGAAATTTTCTTGCGTATCTTTTATTCCTCACTATAAAAAAAATTTTTTTAAATCTCTCAGAGGCCAACTAAATCGAGTGCTAAAATTCTATAACCGGTTATTGCATGTAACCCTTCAATTGTTCGCTGCTATAATCTTCCAAGAATAAAATTTATGGTGAAGTTGATCACTGTTTGATTGAAGAATAATTACATAACTCTATTTATGTCGGAACCAGAAACTGGTAGTTTTGAAATTTATCTTCAACAATTCAGACGAATGTCTGTTTTAGATTTGAAGGGCAATCAAATAACAATAATAATGATATGGACCATTAAACTCTTTCAAGAAGATCCATAGATGTTTTGCTATAAATATAATTACATAAAGTACTCGAAAATTTATCGTATTCTTCAAATTATAAGTTGTTTATTAAGACGATTTAACAGATTTTAAAGAATTTAAAAACTTTTTTTGTTTTGAAATCGCTTAAAAATCTTGAAACTCTTTGAATTATTTTGAAATTCCTTGAACATCTTTAAATTCTATGGAATTCTTTTAGAACCCGTTGAAATTATTAAATATAATTTAAAATCCCTCCAAATACTCGCAAATATTTCTGTAATACCTAAAAATTTTTCAAGCTCTTGTGATTCTTTTGAAATTCCTTAAAAATTGCTTAAAATCATTGAAAATCCCTTAAAATTCATTTAAGATGTTTTAATATCTTTGAAATCTTGTGAAATTGCGAAAATCTATTTTAGATATAATTGCTATCTCTTTTTTACGGTAGTGCAGGATATAAGATTCCAAACAATTACATGATTGTTTTCGGCCTTGAAACTTTGAATTCTCCCATTATGTTGCTTTCTAGAAGCACTTTGTATTCTCATCCTATATATTATTATCTCTGCGGCTTATTTTTCTCAGGCGATCTTGATTCCACTTGATTTGGTTTCTGCTTATAAAGCGGAAAGCTACAGGCAAAGTCCACTCTGCCGAGACCAGCCGAGACTGAAAAGAGCGTCGATCGTGATAACCGTATCGCCGTCAGACACAATAAGCGGCATTTATTTATAGAGCGAAAAACTTTACGACACTGGGTTACTGCACTAAACTTTAAACCATTGATAATGCAGCCAAGAGTTATCCTCGTTGAATGGCGATACGCACTTGTTCTTTCACAATACGAGAGAAATAAATAATACGCATAAATTGCGTAGTGGGAGGATCAAATAAACTCGATCAGCTGAGGTTATCATCGAGTTGACAGAATTTTCCATATTATTCTTGCTTTACGCATTAAATAAAATTTTATTCGCGGGCAGAGAATTTTTTCAAAGTAAAATATCATATGATTTTCAATTCAATAGCTATAGAAATACTTTGTATTTAATTAAAGATAAAATAAAGTGAAATTTACAGGAATATAATATCTTTGCAAACTTTTGCACTTTTTGCATGCGTAATTATATTGTTTTCGTCACGTTCAATACATCACTGGCAGGTGCAGCAGACTTCGTCCTGTATGTAATTGCATTTATGCCAAATGTTGTTGCTGTAAATTGCAAAAAAAAAATGAGAAAAAAAAAACACTTTGTTTTCGGGTAAAGAAAAGGGTAAAGATAAAAGTGAAAAATGGGTATGAATTCGTGAAACCGTGAAGGTCATCCTCTGTGTTAACTGTCCAAGTACAATCCGACTCGTTTATTTAACATTATTAAGCTGTTTGCCTTGCGTCAGGGGAAGCGACCTTTTTTCGACCTCTGTGAAGACGAGGAATTATAAACGTTTGTAGCATGGTTGGTTTATCTTTTGGCAACTGTGGCAGTCTCAGATAACTGTTGATAACGCGCGAGTTGCCACAGTCACTCCTGGTTGTGTAGGCAATTCAGAATTCAACATTCTTGAATATTTTTAGTAGGAGTTATTTATTAAGAGCAATTTTAACTTTCAATGATGATTTTTATTTTTAACGTTATACTGCGGCAATTATTTCTTACAAGATATGATTGTTTTATACATTTATTGAATGTGTGGCACTAAATAATTACACATTTTGCGCGTACGGGTCAAATCGATTAATTACTACGAATATCAATAAACAGCAGATGCGAATATTTCTTTTATCGGAGGAGTATCGTAGTGATTAACCCACACGTGTCGATGACCGAGGCAGTTTCTCTCTTGAAAACAATGGCGCGTGCACTTTACTTCCACTTGCAAAGCAAGAATATCGTAGTTATATGCGTTGTAACTGTGACTTTTCCTTCTCTCTCCAATCTCCATTATTATCGTAATCACCGAACCGTGAGCTTCCAGCTGTCGCAATAAGTTTACAACTATGATTTCTAGAGCAGACCGACCATAATGAACATTATTATCTCTCCCATGTGACTTTTCAGATAATGAGCTACTAGGATCCACGGATGTCTTACTTTTGCTTACTCAATGGTTATCACAACTTTATCGCTCATTGTCTGTGGACAATAAGATTTCTTTATCAAATATCTGCAAATCATTGACATAAAAATGTCACATAAAAAATACCATTTCTTTGCTCCATAAAACTTGTATGTAAACAAGTACATAAAATAAATCATTCAATTAACCTTTAACGAATATTAAAAAATCACTGAGAACTCTTTCTACTAACTATATAGTATCTTTTTTCCTTGTTAAAAGACTTTGGACCTTTGATGCTTAATTTTGAAGACATGTTTAGACGGGATTAGGTTCAGTGAATAACAGGTCTTGTAATACGATAAGGGAGGAAGATAAAGAGAGATGGGGATGTTACTCCCTCCTCAGGGAGTCCCATCAAGATTCCAGGAAAGCACCGGTAATGCGAAGTCCTAGGTTGGCATTCCAGTTTCCCTTGGACATGCGATTAAAGTTCCGCGCGTTGTTGTTTCAAATGCCAATCTCTGCTTTTCAATAAAGAATACTCATCCTATTTTAACAGCAGCTTGGTTTTTAGCAACGTGTCTCAAATTCTCTTCAATTTCGTTCTCAAAGAGTCGAAATCCAAGCCTCATATCATCTCACATCTTTCATTATTTACACTAATTGCAGTCAACCTGTCACCCCTTGTTGAAATCCAAGGTGTGAAGGGATAACGATTTTTTCGAAGTCCACAATCTCCATTAATTCACTTTCACATATATGGTATCCCTTCGCCATTCCGGATATTCATCACATCAAACTGCCCTTTGAAATGGTGCACCTGTCGAGTCCAGTGAGGCAGAGAAATTCTATCTCGTCTTGTGTTACCTCTGTTGACGTAGACTTAAAATTTTGCATGATACCCAATCATTATGTCAGAATTCTGTCATAAAAAGATGTTGAGATTAAGTCGAAAATAGATTTTCACAATCTCGAAATTTAAATTCACAAGAGTTTCAAAATTTTCAAGTAATTTAAAAATATTTAAAAATATTTCAAGGGATTTTAAATATATGTTAGAATTTTTAAAGGATTTTTAAGAACGTAGAATTTCTCGCGTTAATTTTCATCGGACGCAACATGTTGCCTATGGAAGCGCGTTTTTGTTATCCTACACGGAAAAAATATGTCCTGTAAAAATTGTAGAATTAGTCCAGGAGTTTTGGACGGGTACCAAAATATTGGAGTTCTTGAATGACTTTTAATAAAAGGTTTCAAACTTTTCAATACTAAATGCAAATGAGTCTTGGAAATTCTCTATAATAGTCCAGGAAAAATAGTTTTGTAATTACTGAAGAGCTGGGATTACAGAAAGTCCTGGACAGTCTGGGAAAATGATGCGCGTCGATGTGCGCAGTCGACCATCAGCTGGCAGAGTGAAATATGTATAAAGTTAATAAGTGTACTTATATAAAACTCACGAAATCTTAAAAATTAAAATATTAAAAATAATAAAATGATACAGTTATAATATAATATTTAAATAAAACATGTTAAAACAAATTAAATATCACCTTGGTCATTGTGACGTTTCTCACAAGCGGTGAAAATTTGGCTAGTTAGTATATAAGGACCATTTCGACCGGTATACTTAGCGTGCGATATTCTGCGTTAGAGAATTGCGTTGTGTGTAGTAGTGTTAGGTTAGGTATAGAATTAGGTTTGTGTGTATTAAATAAGTGACGAAAACGTTTCTCGTGTGTGTGATATGAACTTGGACACAAAAGACTACTAAGTCTGAAGTTAGCTTTGCTTTTTTTATTTTGTTTTAGAACCCTTCATATTTTCCTAGACTGTCCAGGACTTTATGTAGTTCTTTCTTGCACTTAGTATTGAAATATCTTGTAAATTTCATAGAAGGAGGGTTACAATTTTTACAACATTTTGGTACCCGTCCAAGATTCCCAGACTGAGTTCTACACTTTTTATAGGACATATTTTTTCCGTGTAAAAAGCTGTGTCGAGTTCTTAACTAAAGTGTTTGTAATAAAAAATGAAACGAGTAAAGAACCCTCGAAAGAACCCCACTCTTTTTTATACTATACTATTTTTAATGAATCTTCTAGGCTTCTATTGCCAGATGAGAAGGTGCTTGTTTCTTGCACACTTCATTGAAGCTCAACAATCTAATTTTACAGTTTACCAATAATGACTCTCCTTACGTAACTCTTACCATATTGACAATTAGGATAATTACATTCCGCGAAAGTGGAAGGACGAGAAAACTTTTTCCGAGAAGATTTAAAAGTCAAGTAGATACAATATCGAAACGTATAATATTTTAACGCGAGAGCCGAAACGATTCATAAAGTTATCTATATGGAAATTTACAATTAAAAGTTCATTTCTAATAAAAATTTCAGTACGCAGACGAGTTTAAAGTCAAACACCGAGTCATTAACATACATATTCTCTCTTTTTTGAGAATTGGTTATAAACTTTCCATGAATTTTACTGACTTTAAAGGAATGTAAAATTCAAATTATGCTGAAGAAAAGTTCTTGGCACGAGTCCCATTATCAGATTTGTTATGCTCAAGTAACTGGGTGTAAATAAAGAGGACCAACTACTTCAGGAAGAAGTCGGAAGGGCTTAAGGAAGGTCAGATTGAACTCTCGCAATTCAAGCATTCTTCAAGTTGCTCTTTTGATCTCTTGGCCATTTTCATTTAACTTTCTATCCTTTTATTTCTCCTCTTTCTCCTTATATATGGTGAAGAGATATCTCGATTATGTGTAAGTATTCTTATACACATACACCCTTTCCTGTCTCTCTCGTTCGCTTATTTATCTCTCCTCTTTTCCTAATTCCCGTTCACTGTCTCGAGGTCATGCGGCTTGTCAAAGGGTGTGCAGAAAAATATAGAGATAGAGAGAAAAAAAGAAAGTAAATGAGACTGAAACCGGTTTTTAAAAGGGCACCGTAATTATTTCCTCCCCGTGCCAGTCTCTAGTTGAAGGGTTCTTCGTCGCAAAAATTCTAATCGATACTTCGTTACTTTTTGCGGTGCAATGAACAAAAGGAGTTTCTATAATTGATTTAAACAGGATGACAGATTTTTAATTGTATATCTCCAGCTTTATGGAAACAATTCTTTTCCAGATTTTATCTTCTTCAATGTATTCAATTATAGTTGCACCTTCACGATGTTTTTTTCTGTGCAACACATGCTGAGATGCCGAGGAAAAATTGTTTTAAAAACGAATGAACGTGTTGACAAGTAAAAAAAAATCTCTGCTCGAAAATGGAACAGTAACAGAAGAGAGAAGAGTCGTTTATTATTCTCCACAAATAACTATCTCGTGTGCTTGAAACACTGTGGGAGATCTCGTGGAAATAGATTCATCGTGGATGGTGCTCGCTTATATGTATACTTTTAACTGGTGGTATGGTATTTCTGTTGGACCACATGAACGTATGAACGTGTTTCCGTTTCGTCTCCTTCTTTTTTTGTCGAGGTCATGTTTTAGTTCTCTAAAACTGAACTCAAACTTTTCCGACAACCGGTAAAGCGCAAACGCGTGTCTGTTGCACACGTGCATGAAACATGACCCTCCTTCGAATCTATACGAGCCTCTTGAACGTCCCGAGTTGTTCAGAATTTTTTTTCTTCATTCGAATTTTGCCTCAATGGAAAGGGAACCCCTAGAATCACGATGCAGTTCTCACTGCACGAGAATCCAATTATATTTCTAATTCTTTTATCAACTTCATGATCATTTTTATTATAATTTTCCATATAATCTCAACCTCTTTTTTATGATAGGATCTACGCCGAAGATATTTTTAAATTATCTTTGAAACTTTAGCAGAATTGAGAAAGAGTGACAACCGCGCTCTGCAAGAACAGGTCAATAACATCGATCTGCCACTTAGCTGAAAGTAGACATTAATTAGAGGTCGACCTCTGTTAATTCTCTCCTGGCCTGGCTTTTTGTGAATAATTCTTAATTCATGATAAAAGTATTCAAAACTTGTTAATGTAGGATGCAAAAAACCTATGTCGATATCTCAGCTTACTAGACATTTAAAAATATCTGTTTTTAGCTGGAGGAATAATGATATCCTCTTTCTTGAAAAATGGAGAAAATTGATCGTTAGAGACGATTGAATTCTAAACTAGGTGTATCCTCTGTGTTTACAATGTCTTGTGTTGCGATAGCATTATAATGATTAGGTTTAACCATAGGTTAGTTACTATGACGTATACTAGTGCACCTCTGTGGAGATAAGTGCACCTTCCTCTGGAAGTCACGCGACCACCATTGCGACCGTGCCATTAACCTAGAATGCCTTGCTTCGAGGACGACGTTTCTCTCTTTCTAATTCTCTTCCGCTCATTCTCCTCATTCCCCTCAACCCTCTACTAATTCTACTTCTATCTACTTCTCTCATTCAGAGCGAGAGTCTCGAAGATGGAATTTAAAGCTATACCTTGAGATGGATGGAACAAAACAATTTAAACAATGTACATATAAAACATAGCGCAATCTTCTTGACAATTTTTGGCTCATAAGATGCCCAGAAGTGCGCTAAACTCCTCTTGAATTTCACGACACCTTGCCTTATTTCGCCATGCTCTAGATCTAGAATTACCTTATAAAGAGGGTGGAGAATGCTCGGGGAAGAAGCAAATGAGCGTGATTGAGTCAGTGGGGTGAAGGGAAAAAGCAGCCAAGCAAGAAGTCCCTGGGCAGAGTATTATGCCTCCTCATTCTTCCGCCCTCCTTTTGTCTTGTTCTTATGCGGCTGCTTCGTGCAAACCAGACGAGCCCCCGGGGCGCCTCTTAGCGACGCTTTCTCACTTCCTCTCTTTCTGTTTCTCTCTCGCTCTTTTCTCTTTCCGCAATCTTTTCTTTTCTCTCCCTTTCTCTCTTTTGTTTGCCGCCATCTATTCCTTTTCTTCTCAGTTTTTAAATCCTTCACACATCTGGTATCCTATACTTTGCTTTTGCATAGCTCACACGTTTCTTCCCAGCTCGACGGGACTAAATTGTTTCCGGTCATTTTCTCCCATTTCAGGCTGAATCGATGCAGCCAATATCCGTTCCTAGTAACTCAAGGTTCATCGGTGTTTTCTTTTTTTTTTTTTTTTAAAAAAAGCACTACAATAAGTCTAGGAACTATTAGAATGCATACTGCCAACGTTATGTCATGCGCGCGCCTTTTTCAGTAATTTATGCTTAGGATAATTTTTTAAATATTTTAAACCTCATCTATTTTATTTTAATCTCAAAATCAATCCTGTCATAAAAACTGATTTTATTCGGTTTTTATAAACTGGGGGTCTCCAACTGAGCGTATAATTTTAAGGATGAATGTAGATTTTAAAAAATTTCAAAATATTTTAAGATATTTCGAGATATTTTGAGTAATTTCAAGGGATTTTAATATATTTTGCAAGATTTCAACAAATTTTAAAAGACTAGGATATTTCCAAAAGTTTGGAGAATTGAAGATAATTCAAAACATTTTACAGGATTTCAAGGGTTATTTTTAATATAAATTTTAAATTTTACAGAATTCAAAAATATTTTTGATGTCTTGAAATTATATGTGCCAAAAATTTTGAACGTTCAAATGAAAGAAATATTTTTTTCCAATATATATAGAAATATTGTTCCAACTAAAAATAACAATAGTTGAAAATCTCGAAATTCCTTTGAATTTTGAATTATTTTGAAATTCTTTAAAATCACTTCAAATCTCTTGAAATCGCTTTAAATTCTAGGAAGACTTGATATCTTCGAAATCTTTAAAATCCATTAAAAATCCTTATGTCTTGAAATTCTTTTAAAATCCCCAAAAATTCTTTAATATCATTTAAAATTTCGTGAAATACTTAAAAATATGTTTAAATTACATATTCGTGCGCCACAAAAATAGCAGTAAATTGAGATCAACACTGGAATTGTTTTCCTATCCGTCAGCACATATAAAGCGAATTCTCTAGACTCTTATCATACAATTATCGCGCTGACTTGACCCATCTGATGTTCGCGTGTTGAGTTTCTTTCCTCGCTCATTCGCCTTACGTCGAGTCAGCAAAAAATATAGATCTCCTTTGGATGGGGCAAGGTCGAACGAAATCACGTTTCTCGGCATTCTATACTCTTGAAATATGATCCCGTAATCTGTAATCGACAATTTATCTCAAGACTATCGGTAGCTTTAGAACTTTGCAATGCAGTTAATAAGTAAAAGTTGCAAATATAGATAACAATCTCTCAAAACCACAAGATAAGGCATATCCCCAAATCACTCATCATTTATCTCTTCCACTTTAAAATAGATCTTCCCTTTTCATTAATTCCTCTCCACGTTTCACCAAAATACTTGAAATTAAAGCTACATATGAATATTTTTCAGAAAAGTGATAAAAACATGAAATTCACCATCTATTGAAAAAGTAACAATTAATCACAATAACGGACAATACAGGATAATAATCCCGATCGAGTTATTTGATTATAAATAATCATGCGAAAACATGCATGGTGGGAAAATTCTGGTTTCCCCGAACAGCAAAATTATTTATGTCCGGATTTAAAGGGCGTGCATGTCGATCGATCGAGCGACACGTATACAGCAAGTAGGACGAAGTCGTATCAGCCAAAGTGTGGATTTCACTTTATTGCATGTGCGCCGTGCGTGCAAATGTGTGTACACATTGAACAAGAGCGCGTGCAAATAATGCGAAGTCGTGAAAGTGTTCGGCACGAATATAAGCCGCTCGACGCCGCCTCATATATAGTTATAGTGCCATTGACCAACTTACAGAAATAGCGTCTCTAATTGCCAACCATGTTAATTGAAGTTCGATCAAATGTCGCACCGACACACCCACACCAATTCACTTTTACTCGATAACCTCACCCACGCACGTAAAACGTTCCCTACTCCATACGTGCATACCTAAATTAATATGTTTGCGTTTACACTTTGGAAACTGAGATAAGCTTGTTTATTAATATCCTGTTCAATCCCCGAGGGCCAAACTGAATTAGCTCCGCATACTTTTCGCTTATAAAACAGGAACAATTATATTTTTATATAATACAAGCAAGTCACGAGACTAAAACGATCACCGAGCGGCGTAAAGTAAGCGGGCGTGGAATAAGCCAGCTTAAATTTAAAGCAGAGAGTTGAGATAGCATTGGAGCGAGAGAAAACGGTGTGAGACATCGATTTTTTCGAGAATCGAATTGTAATTGAACGTCCGTAGTCTTAATGAAGGACTGTGATAATTAAAGTCATTCGTGAAGTCTTTATACGTCTCGCTTCTGTGAGACTGTGAGTAATAGAAATACACTCTCTATGAAAAATGTATGCAGAAGTATGATAATTTATTGTGGGCATTACGGCGTTTTGTAGCGTGTAATGCGATACGCACGTGCACGTAAAACACACATGCCCAATTGAATATTTATATATAAACGCATACATATACGAAATATCTTCGAGGCGTGTATACTGTATAGTGTATGCACTGTGTACGTATCACGATACGACCACGTTGGGTTTTATCAGTTCTTTATTGTTATCCCGTTCCCGCCTTCCCGCATGACTTAAAACCCGCATCGCGCACAATTTCGTAGCAAAAACGCGCTAATTATCCCAGGTACGGAGCAAGGAAAAACGGAAACTGGCACAATGTCGGCCGACTGGCATGGGAAATACATTACTCAAGGATGACGTTACCTGCGATTCTTTTACAAGTGCAAAACAATTTAACGATGCTTCCTTTTCTTACTCGGTTGGAATGCAACAAAGTGACGGAACATGGATGAACGTTCCTGCATGATGTATAATTTGTTAAAGTAGTATAATTGAATTTAGACGCATCACTGGAAAAATCAAAAGTGCTCGAGTTTTCTGTGTTCTGCGAATCTTGCGCCATTCCTTCTGAGTGTATTAAATGCATTCATAAAACATGTTGGTAGGTATTTGTTGAGGATATGAAACTATGTAAGTCCATACATACACATCTAACAGGTTATACGACTGGAGCTTCTCTTTCTCGACTGGCTCATGTTTTACGCATGAGAAACCGGTTGCAGCGTGAACCCGTTTTTGGCGAATGTATACGACTGAGTCGTCGAAGAGAAGGTGCAGGATATACTCGAAGGGTTTTTGGGCCCTGCAGAACTACATTCTGCCCGCCCACTACCTGAATCGTGATCGATATGCCTATCTTCTTCGATCGGGAGGGCGATTCGCTTCGTAATAGCGCCCGCAGGTAACATGCCTAACGATCGATGTTGGTATCGACCTTGCGTTCGCTTATTTCGAAAAATAAAAGCAGGTTCTTCAAGAATGAGCCTCTCAAAAATCACTAAAAGAATCCCATGAATCTAGTCAATAAAACCTTTCATGCTCAACGTCTATCAGTCTTTATTTTTCTCTAAGCGGAACATCATTTATCTTGTTTTTTTTAAGTTACCATGACAAGTTTGATTTTTTATGAAGCCCGGTTATGGGAGTTATGTTAAGTACTCTTGGGTTTAGGAGTGATAATAGAGGTACACATGCTAATTAATTACTGTATTAAGCTGAGAATCTTTCGGGATAAACTTGTTTGCAATCCTATCGTAAAAAACAGGTTGCGGCTATATCGAAAATAGATTCTCGTAATCTGGAAAACTGAAATTACATTCTCTCTTTATCTATTGGTGCTGCCAATTGCTTTAAAAATATTTTTCAATATTTCAATAGATTTTAAATGAATTCCAAAGAATTTAAAGATTTTCAAGGGATTTTACAATATTTCATGTGATTTTAGGGAATGTTTATGAAATTTCAAAAAAAATTCATAAGAGTTTCAATATTTTCAAATACACTGAGAAGAAAATATTCGAAAATCAATAAATATACTTTTTAATCAATAGATCTTGTTCAAAAGCAGATATTTTATCGATTCAAAATATTCAAATGTATATAATACTATAAAATTAATGTAGTATCACTATTGACCGGAAATTATTAATTCTTTTTTCATTAAAAATTCATTTGAATCAATAAAAGCTTTTGAACGAAATCTATTGATTCAAAAGTATATTTATTGATTTCCGAGAATTTTTTTCTCAGTGTACATACTTCTTAATCCAGAAGTAACTGAGATCTTCTGAATTAAGAGAATGGACTGATTCTTTTGGAATTTCATGAAGTAACTGAAAGTCTTATGAAGTGACAGAATTAACTGAGGTTTTCTAAAGTAAAAGAAGTAACTGATGATTCTTCAGAAGTCTTCTGAAGTCTTCTGAAGTCGCAGAAATAATTGAGTTCTTCTGATATCTTCTGACTGAAGTAACGGAAAGCTTCTGAAATCACGGAAGGTGTCAAGCCAAGGGTAGAGCGATCTAGTCCGACGATCGATCCTGGCTAGGGCCTAGTTTGCCTTTTTTAGGCCCGTTTTGGGTCCCTGAAAAATTTCTGCATGGGTTCCAGCAGATAAAAATTGGTTAACGTGACAAAGTTCGTTGGACGCGAAAGGAGATATATAGTTGTAGTTGTAGATGTGGTTGTAGTTGGAGTTGGAGTTGAGTTGGAGTCGACGTTTCTCTCGTGCAAACTCGGTCTGCGCACCGAAGATTGCGCGGCGCAGGGTGAGCGCAACTCGTGGCAGGTCAGTCTTTTGTGCGAGTTCGTGGAGGGCTCACTCTCTCTGTCTCGCTCCACAATTGTCCTCTCTCCTCGTCTCTCGTTTAATTGCTCATCGCTATCATTTCCCCCTCTCTTTCACTACACCGACCCCCTCTCCCCTCCAGAAAAGTAACGTAACACGAGCCTAGAAAATTGTAACAAGCGGGAGAGCGTGGCGCCAGCTCCACATACATAGAGTACCTGACAGCTTGTGTTGTCGCGTGTGGGTGTGGGTGTGGGTGTAGGTGTGTAGAGTGCATTTTAAGCGTGCCGTTATTTCGGTCTTGTGCTCCGTTTTTAATCTACATATCATTTACGGTACGGCTGAAAGTGGAGATTTCCTGGACGATCGTTTACATTTACATATCACATTCTTACATTGCTCCGGGAACTTCCTCGATACTTTTGAAATTCAAAAATGATGAAAATGATATATTGAAATATTGCCTTTGATTTTCTTCTACGAAAAGATTCAGGTTGTCTGCAGTGCAATAATTACAAATGTAATAATTATGCAATAATTATAAAATTAGCTGGTTCATTCTATTGAGTGTTTTGCACAATTATTTGTTTATATTTTTAGCAAAAGGTGTAAATATTTTGTAAAGTAAAAATCCACAGAACCTGCAGTATCCTTAATGAGGTGAATCTTATTTTGTGATTAATAAATAAGAAAGTTTTCGGAACTGTGTCTTGAGTTTGTGATTGCAAAAATGTTTTCTTGTGTATTTACGAGATTCATAATGCCTTCTTTTTATTTATCGACAGTGCGACAGGTTTAACGATTCACTTCCATCGCGTGACTGTATTATGTAATAGGAAAGTGCAACGAGTTGAACCATTCCTGTCTAAAGATCAACGCCCACTTGGAACGTTTACAAGCGGATAGTGTTGTTTATTATTTGTGACTTCTGTGTCAAGAACTAGTTTGTTTTTACGGCCTTAATTCATGGAACAGGATTAATTCTCTATTTTGCCGGTTCTGCCAGCTTCTAATTTAATAAAGGTGATTATATTATCCTGAAGTTTATCTCCGGAATATTGAATTTCAATTAAATATATTTTCTTTGCTCTATTTAAGTGTGGAGTCGAACTGAGTACACTGAATATTTATTGGTTGCTATTTGATCTGGAACTTTGATTATTGTTAGAGATGAATAAATTTGGTAACCAATCAGTTTCTTTATTGAATAATTGCATATTCATTTTTGCACGAGTCACAGATTCATGACTGAATTTATAAATAAAAATTCGAGTAATGAATTTTAACGAATTCAATAGAGCGAGCCACTCGCTAAACTCGAGAAACACGTTTCAATCGATTTTCTACCTGGAATAGAAAATGCATTCTTTTATCTCCATTAAGCTGAAAACAATCTAGAAAAAAAAAATTTTAAACACAATGTTTTCGTAGAAAAAATTCTAAAGAAAAAAGTATTTTTAGAATAGAAAAACGTCAAACTCATATTTTCTGAGTTATTGACTACAATAATTATTATAGAAAACCTGACTTCAAGTTAGAATATAAACAAAGTCATCTAGAAACTTGAAACTCCCCAAAGCCTGAATATACAAATTTGGAACAGTCACCTCGATGAACCGACGACCTTGAGCATCAGGTGGCTTTGTCGATTTCAGATCCGGAAGTACAGCTGATGTATTGTGGGACATTTTTTATGCTTCTAGGAAAACATAACAAGTTTTTAATTAAACAGTGTCAATTATTATTTTCAGAATTTTTTTCCTAGCTAACGTTATTTTATATTGTTTAATTATTGTTAAATTTTAATCTTTGCCTGGAAGATTAAAAATGTATACATACACTGTATTTATTAGATATTTTCTAATTAATATTTATCTTTGATTGTTTCAGGTGAGTTTCATACATTTCTCTATTAACCCGAATTCATGGTGTTGGTAAGCTGACATAATTTATTCTTCTTAAAATAAGTAAGGTAATAATATCTAAACTAAAAATAAGTTATAATGGATAAAACATTTTATTATATGCAGACTTTTAAAATGCAGATATATATTTTTAAATCACGCTAAGGTGTGAAGAATGTTCGTTACTTATAGTTAGTATACGATCGATTCGACTCGACATGCCGAGAATAGATTAAATATAAATTGTCGCTGGCGTTGTATGAATATCGATTCAGATTTGTTTCCTGCCGGTTATATTTTTCAAACTTATTGTGCTACGTTATCACAAATTCGAATTCTTTTTTTAGAAATTAATTGAGTCATGCATACCTCTTCGCAATCACTAAGCAATTAATTGTCTTAAAATACTGGAATGAAGAGTGTAAATTTATTAAACAAACAAGTTGAAGTAGATAAAACGATAAATAATATAAACGATCGGCTTAATGTGACGTGCGTCACACCTGTCATATAATATCGTGACATAGCTCAGTTTGTGAATGGAAGCGCGGAAGTGAGATCATTAATAACCGAGATGTTCCAACCGAGGTTCCAACTATAAGTAAAATACAATCAATACAAAAACTCGTTCATTTGAACGTTTAGAACTTTTCAGAAATGATATATCAAGTGATTTCAAGAAATTTCAGAAGTTCAGAGATTTATAGAAGATTTAAAGGATTTTAAAGTGATGATATTTTGAGTGATATTAAAGAATCCCGTCGTTAGGCTAGCGTAAATGATGACGAGCATCAAATGTAAACAGTAAACACGTCATGCGCACGTAACATGTAACATATAAATTAGTTCTCCCGGGAACTATGGAAACGGTAACACGCCCGGTAGCGTTTCCGAATGAGGGATTGTATAAATTGCAAGCGGCGATTTGGATTTGACCCGAATAGCTCGTAACACATAATAGACCAGAGAACCACAAAATATGCGATGGATGCACGAATAACTTCAGTGAATACGTGGATGGTGGGTTATCGTAAAGAATGAAATAAATGTACGTCTGAGTCGGCAAAGTGTAACGTTTCGAGCGCCGTGATTAGCCAGAACCGGTTTTTGCGTTCCTCTTTCTTCCCCTAGTTTTTTTCTCTCTCGTCTAGATATAGGTAGGTCGAGGTAGACATCGCCAAGATAGTGTGCGGGTTGGAGAGGACAAGCTGACTAGCAAAGAGTTTCATTCGTCGTGGCCTCGCTGGCGACTTTCTCCTTGCGTAACTACACTGAGTCTTGACCCATCTGACA
The DNA here is from genome assembly GCA_904066005.1 of Synergus itoensis. Lineage (NCBI taxonomy): Eukaryota > Metazoa > Arthropoda > Insecta > Hymenoptera > Cynipidae > Synergus > Synergus itoensis. The sequence goes on along the minus strand of CAJFCP010000035.1, from coordinate 1,099,989 downwards.
AAAGACTTCTGAGTAGCCTCTCTCCTTTAACTTTAAACTCTCGAAAGACTCTCGAAAATTCAAACATTTTTGGTCAATCGAGAGATCAATAGTTCCATGATCCCTGAGATGCAAAAGGATAATATATGCTGTTTTATCGGATTCTTAAACTTGAATTATTGTTCAGTTTTGATATCGATGTTTGATTACACATTGATGGTTCTTCAAGTGGAATTTTCACAAGTTAACTCCTCTGCAAATCATAATCATATATATATGGATAATAGAGTCCCTATAAGCGTTTCTTTCAGTCAATTACAGTTAGAGCAAAGGCCAGTTGGCAGAAGACAAAATTTATGTTAAAATATTGTGAGAAAGCGTGGGTATAAGTGTATACCTATACTATGTATACTTATAATTTCCGACGTGAGTTCCTTGAGGGTAAGCAACCTACACGTTGGCTTGGGTATTCGAGAATTTATGCGACTTGCCTAATTTACGATTCACGTTGGTGGCCACGCGAATGCCCGTTGACCTAACACGCGATCAAACTTGCAAGGAAACTGCATCCAAGTACTTATCCGATAATAATGGATAGTGATCATCTACTTCACTTGTCCGCATTACCATTTTCGGTCAATTTATTTCTTCTCTCCTCTGACTAAACATATACCCACAGGACAATGCAGATGATTCTAAATATGAAATGATACTATGCAGATATGAATGCTTTTCTGATTTTTGAAATGAGAGTTTGTGAAGAACTTTATGGTCTAAATCGTCTGGAATCCTCGTCAAGGCCAATTGCACATAGTTGTTAACGAAGCCTTCTCTGCGGCATTACGTTCTCATTAGTGTAATTAAGTCTTGGATTGTGTAACGGAGCCGGGCTAGACATAGGAGTTGGAGATAAGAGCATATGAGCTTCTCAGATTAATTCTATATTGGTGTACCGAACAATGAGCATGCACATAAGGGGTGATTGCCTAATCTCTGAACCTAAACTTGACTAAACTAAACTAACGTAACTAAACTTATAACTTACTGAAGCTATATACTAAACCTTAACTTAAAGAGTTATTACAGAAACCTTGATGTCATTATCCAAGTTTATGAAACTGAAGAGAACTTATAGAAGCTATTAATTCTGTCCAAAGTATTTTGCTATATTGCTCTCGACTATTACAGAAAGTTCTACTATGACCTTTTCCTTTTGAATTCTTCTCTATTTTTATACCAACTCTATTTCCACATCTGCCCACGCAATCAGATATTCTATAAAAGAATTCATGATTGCTAATAAAGCAACCATATAAAATCTCGTGTATTTTAGACACATCTTATTGTATAAATAGGATGATTGTATTGATGAGATAAGATGCTCAAGGATGACATATTTTACATTCTCAGAGTGGCCTCTTCTCAGAGAAGTCATGGAAATTAGGCAAATGTCAGAGAAATATCGAGTAGCTGTCAGAAAAAATAGAAATTGATATATTATTAATAATAAAGTACGATAAATTCATTCATTAATCTGTCCAATATTAAAGCTCTCTTACATTCAGCTCACTTGTCGCCTGTTTTACGTATATGGCTTTTATAGTTTATTTAACAGATTTTCGTAGATATAAAGGGAAAATTGTCTAAATACGTTCTTCAGTTTATACATATAAACTAAGTAAATTTATACGATTAATAACATGTTCCTTTGAGCTGGATCCCGGATATGAGTAAATAACGTAAAAGTGAGCACTCTGATTAACTTGGTTAATCGCTGAAAGGAGTAAATATCATTATGTGACATATGCGAGAGGGTGTTGCATGTCTAGTGAAGGAAGAGAGAAGGGAAGAGACTGTGTCTACTTCTTGAATAATGCATGCCAGCCGCGAGCCTACGCCACTCGGAACGAAGCCGGTGCACAGGTACATATACATATATACCACTAAGCCGGTACTTATGTGTATATGCACGTATTGTACGTATTATGTCGAAACATAGGCAAACACAAAGATACACGGGGCGACGTTTGCACACGCGACTACGTGGCTGAGCGGAAATTACGGTGCGGATCTCCCCCTCTGTCCCTCTCTCTCTCTGTCCCTCTCATTTGCTCTTTATGTGTGCATCGAGACATGTGGATACACACACATGTCTATCTTGTATAGTGGATAGGAGATTAAGTAGTGGTTTAAAGGCGAACTAGCGGAAAAGCGAGTTCTAGAGGCCGCCCTAATTTCATGCGAGATTTAATGTAGGCAAGTCAACTTTAACTCGAGGAACGAGGAGCAAGAAATAAAATTAAGGCCAAGAATGCCTTAGAGCAATTATCTGCTGCGTCGGCTATTTAGGGTCTCAAACGATTTGTTTTTGCATTATTATTATTTGATTAGGTTTTCGTATTATTGTACCAACTATAATTATACTGAATCCAGCTTAGAGCGAGGCTGCTTAACTAAAGCTCTGTTTTTCTAAGAAAGTATAAGCCTGAGCTTGTGGATTAAAATACCTGTTAAACCAGTAAGCCACTCTCGAGACTAAAGACTTAACTCCCGGCCTTATGAAAATAGTTAATATTGAAGTTACGGTTAGATTTTTAGAGCATAGTAAGTGATATCATCATCTATTCTGATGGACAAACAAATCGTCAGGTTTCTAGTTTGTGTTATCCTTCAAATTGAATCAATCTTGTGCAATTTCGAGCATGAATTGAATTTCTGGAGAATAATTATGTTCTCGAGATTTGTTTACGTTTCAGTTTCGCACAAGTCCGTAATGCTGTCAGACGTGCAACTTCCGCTGTATTCGAAGCTGTATTTACCTTATGCGCAAATATTAACTGCCTTGCGAGTCGGCATTCAGACTCCCGGAAACTGTATGCAAGTTCCCTTTCATTATAATCCATGTATACGACAGAAAAAGGCACTTAAATATCGGAATTAATCCTGAATCTTCCATAGGATGTTTGAATCGGATATTAACATCTCTGAATCACTCCTTTTTCTTTCATTCAGAGGAAAATCTGTAATTTCAACTCCCGTTAGAATTACAGATGCTATTACATTCATCAGTGGTCACAATTTCTTGAATTATAGGTTGCAGTGGAAAACTTTGTTTGTGTCTTATTAAAAAGTTAACCCTTCTTATTGAACTTAGCGGTATTATAAAGTTTCTTGATGTTGTAGTTTAAGCGCTATTTCTATTCGATCAATAAAAACTTCTATTCCCTGAAAAAGTTTACTCTCTCAATCTGAATTAGTAAGAAGTTACTAATGAAACAGTGCCGGTTCGTTTATTAATTCACTTTGGTAAGCATTTTTACTATCAATTAGTGAATTAGTAGTTTTTAACTACTTGATAATAAAAATGCATTAGTATATAACTTCTTGCTAATTCAGATTGATGAGCGAGTAAACTTTTATTATTATATCCTGTACATTCTAGTTATACTAGTTCGGGACTCGACTCGCATAAAGTTTTCTTTAAATTTACTTGTGACCTGAAAATAAAACGAGTCGTTGCATATCAGAAGCAATAATGAAAACTCGATAGAATCCAATTTTCAGTGAACAGCGACGAATCGTAAATTTCCAGGTCTGACGTTCCTAAGAGGCCAATAAAACGATAGTTTCAGAGAAAAGAGGTGGTTTAGGACGAACCGGTTTGAAACTAATCCCGAACTGTGCTAACTGCGACCACGGGTTAACTCCCGCAATCGCGTTAAACTGCACGAACTTCGTACCGAGAGCAACACAGATGAAGATAGAGACTGAGCTGGAGATGGAAAGAGAGAAAGCAATTGTAGAATGTAGGCAATGGCTGAAAGAGAATCGATGTAGATAATGAAAAGAAGACAGAGAGTGAGAGACAAAGAGAGAAAGCGAAACTGCTGCAACAGCTACGGTCCCATTAGTGAGTTCGACATAAGCGCCGGAAACTCTGCAAAACTATACCGACGAATCGCGACTCGTAATGGAGAGTTTATATTGGTATAGGAACACTGTAAAGTACTTATACTCCATACCAGTATACATATATATGTATATACATACTTGAAAAACTTTTCTCTCTAAAAGTTTTGTTGAACCAGGTCCCGTTGAAACTTTTTAATTGATTTCATTATACGATTTTATCAATTCCGCTGCGGATCAATTATCTTGAAAGTAAAAAAGGGAGACGCCAGTCTACCGATCCACCAATGAGATTTATGAAGCTACTCCCTATTCGTATGTATGTATATGTCAGCCTGGAATTACCACGAGGGCGTCGACGTTTCATTGATTAAAGTGTCGAGTTTCGCACTGCCCACCTTCAAGGGGGAAAATTCAACGGAAGCATCTTTGTATTCCGGTTTAATCAATCCAACACAGCATTTCAGGGTTTCGAGCACATTTCACTTTTAATTATTTTCTTTGTTAAAACAAATTAGAACATTCGCATCTGGTGATTCGGAAATTAGGTTTCTGAGGATTCATGCATGTATTCTGCTGGGTGACGCATATTGGCCTTGAAAATGACTCTGAAGTTGAACTTAAAATCCAAGACTACATGTTTACTTATGTTAAACACTAAACCACAGATTTTTTGACTCAATTCTTTCCCATGGATTATAAATGTGACACGTAAGCCAGTTCTGTGCGAACACAATAGGGATTAAGCAAACTCGTTACACGGCAAATGCAAATACTGTTGCAACCCAAGTGCGTACATGTATTAACACTCGAGCATTAATCTTCGATGACCTTCAGCAGTCACGTGGGAGAATGTAATGTAAGGATTGCCCTTAACTACAATGCTGCTGATCAGACTCATGCAGTCAACATGACGTCCTCGGTGCAGGTGTATCTGCTTTAAAGTTAAAGGTTGATGGAGATGAAAGTAAAAGTCAAACGGAAAAAAGTGAAATAAATATTAGTAGCGAACAATATTGTATTGCGACAATTAATAATATTCAAATACAAAAAAGATACAATATTATATGAAAAAACAAAAGCAGCACTGCTCACTCAAAAAATTTTCTGTTTAAAGTTACTAGATGCTTTCGGTTAAAAAATTTCTAGTTATTTTAACCATAAATCCGAGTTAGTGAGTCACTACCCATGTAGAAATCGCCCTATTTGTCCCCATGTTAGTTAGGGCGGTGGTCAGGTCCTCGCTAGAATAACTGGAATAGAAAGTTCTAGTCAGGACCCTTTAAGGCCCTGTTAGGCTTTTCCTTTCTTTGTGACTAGAAAAATCTATGCACGTCTAGTTAGGCCCAATCTTATTTTTTAACCAGGTTTTAGTTGGGCCCTGGTTAGAATAAACGAACCAGAAGTTCTAGTCGGAAACTGTTCAGGCACTAGCCACTTTGGCCCGTTTTACTAAAATATTTCGATCCAATTTCCAAAACAAAAAAATCATAATATTTATGATACAGATATTGAAAAACTAAGTTAAAAATTAAATTGTAAGAGCTTTTACGGCACATTTGAAAAAAAAACATACTCGTCCTTCAAAAAATGTGAAGTCCAAGAGATACACAACTGCACATGCGTGCGATATGTATGTAGGTATAAAAGCTTATATACATTCCATGCTCCAAATTATTTTAAACTGTGATTTGAAAGTTTATCAACGATGGAGAAAAAGCGAAAACTTCAAGATCAAGGTCGATTGAGAACAAAAAAATTTAGATTAAAGCGAAAATTGAAACTAATTGAAAATTGAAAATTGAAAATTGAAAATTGAAATTGAAATGCTGAAAATGGTGAAATTGAAATTGAATTGAAATTGAAATTGAAATTGAAATTGAAATTGAAATTGAAATTGAAATGGTGAAATTGAAATTGAAATTGAAAATTGAAAATTGAAAATTGAATCTAATTCAAACTTATTTTCAAATGAGAAAAAAAATATTTGAATTTTATTTATTGCCAAGGTTTTCCAAAAATAAAATAGAATTATTCACGTTTCATTAAAACTATATAAAGTTCATTTTAATTCAATTCATATAATCGCGCCACATCACGTGATTATGTCCTAGGTATCGATGTTGCGATTTGAAGCCAGAAATATAAAAATCTTAAACTGCGCAAGATCATCATCACAGTGTTCATTGGTTGCTGTTTGTCGGTTTTCTAATATGGCGGATATAAGCCAACAGAAGCGTTTGTAAAGTTGCTCTTTGCCGGGAATCTCTTCCATTTTGTGGGAATGGTGATGCATCACGTTTTCACAAAGTATCGATTTATCTGGAAATATCATCGGCATCTTGTTTAATTTGAACATTTATATTACATTGAATGGTGTTATTGTGCGTTATTGTTAAGGTGAGTAACATATTATATCAGTCAGACTTCATAAATTAGAAAATGATTCGAAAATTCTATTCACCTTGTCAACTTAGGTTATGTTACCTTGTTTTATCCGTTTCATCAGTTTATTCATTAGAAATTACTTGAAGCTGTTTTATATAAACTTATATTAAAAATTAAAATATATTTTTTAAAATAAGTTCAGAGGTCCCTTTCAAAAAGAAAAATGATAGAAAATCTTATTGTGTGAATTGAGAAAAATTCGTGCTTTTTAGGTTGTTATTCAGAGTTTTACGCTGGAAATTGATTCTTTTAAACAAAAATCATTAGCTTTGAAATAAAATGTACAATTTTGTAACCAATTTTAGTTTATTTATGTCTTTTTTACCGGAAAATTGATATTTTTAATAAAAAAAATTGAAGATTAAAAGAAACCAATTTTTTTAACAAGTTTCCATTATCGGTTATATTAAAATTTTTTTTTGTGAACATTATGTTTAAAAAATGACTAAACATTTTAAATAAATGTTATATTTAAATTTAAGTGTTTTATAAAGAATCTCTATTTCAAAAAATTGATAAATTAAAAATATTTACAATTTTGTTTACAACTTTGAAAAATATTAGCGTTGCTTTTATTTTTATTATCTTAGATCTGCTTTTATAATAGATTCTATAAAATACAAATTTTTTATAGTTTTATCCATGTACATTATTTAATCAAGTGTTTAGATTAGGATTAGGATTTCAACTTTTTGGATGAAATCATCTAAAAAAGTTTTTGTAAAATTCCAAGATTTTAATTGCCTTACGTTAGAAACGTGCCCAATGTTTTGCAAACAGCAAAATTAATAAATAAAATATTTTTAAAATATTACATATCAGGAAAAAGCTGTCCGCAAAAATAATAACCTAAAAAAATTAAAATTAAATTTTTAATCATTTATTGTTCTAGGTAAAAAAATGTCGAGTAAAGGTAAAAGTCTCAAAATCCTAAAGCAGTATCAGCTGTTTGAATTTTTAGAAGATGATGGAGACTCAACCTCTTCTAAAAAAGAAATAGATTTTGCTCCTGCACATTGGATTACATACGATCAAGAGATATAAAATTCTTAATTTATATTATGTACTTTAATTTATAGCTTTAAAAAAACTGTGTTACTACGTTGCTAATAGTACTGTTTAAGGTATAAAATACACGAATTTTACTTTTGACATATATGAATATTTTATTCTTTAATAATTTAAATTTGTGTACTTTACAGATGCTGATAAATAACAAAAATATCCACCTAAATTTTAATTTAGGTGGATATTATAATAGAAAGGGTCTAGACGGGGCCCTACCAATAATCGGGCTATAAAAGGGGACTCTCGTTAGGGCCTGCCCAGAAGTTCTAGCTAGAGCCTGGCTAAAACAGCGTTACAGAACTAGTCGGGCCCTCTCCATTTTTCCCGACCAGAGCCCGACTAGAAATAGGGAAAACTAGCCAGGGCCCTACTAAACCCACATCGAAATTTCTACTTGGGTACTAGTAAAAATATATATTGTTTGTTACTTCTATTTCAATATATTTATTCCTGGGAACAAAAGTCTTCTAAGTGCCCGGGTCTTTTGCAAAAGGTATTAGAGGGCACGCTTATGTAAGCACAATTATCGATTATTTCTTGTAAAAATAAACTATTGAGTACATATACATATATACTCGGTCTATAGTTACTCTTTCCCTTTATTATAGTCTCTACTAAAAGTTCTTACATGTATAACTGTTTGTGCCTACACAGTAAAGTGCAGGTTTCATGAACTAACATTGTTGTGTTGAGAGCATTATACATATCTGTAAGAGACTAAGAGCGATTGCTTCCAGGCAATGAAATAATGATTAGTCTATCTACTTCCACAAAGTCTACCTTAAGTCTTGAAAACTGTAAGAATACTTTCAACTTTAATTATATACAACGATCAGAACTTTATCGATTGCATGAACGATTACTTAATCGCTCTTCGTAGTGCAACAAACACATTAATTATCTACATTGATAGAAGTACTATTTTAAGAAATATATTTTGAAACTCGCGGAAATGGAAATAAGCCAGTAACTCGTTTTAGTGACTACAGGAAAACTTGAAATTGGTATAGATCTCGAAACATAGACACGTGCGCACATGAAATTTCGTGTTCTGAATCCACGATAGTAATACTATACTTTAGTCACGCCTATTTTCCCCTTGTTCTCCTCAATTGGAGTCACGTTGATTCAGCGATTCGGCTTTCGAAGCGTCCAGGAAGTTGCGATAAAGTAGCGTTCATTATATCACGGTGTAATGCGATAACTTGGCGTTCCTTTGCACTATGCAATTGTCAGCTCGAGCGTAAGCGTATTGTTAAATATATATAATTTCTTGAGTCGGCACAATCAAGGCTTATCAGCGGAAGCTCAACAATTCAATTCTTGCCTCTCTCGTATTTTCAGTTGGGAATTTCTCGAGACTCATTAAATTCCAGATATCAGAATTCTCTTTTTTATGTCGAGAATTTTACTTATAGTAAGGGCAAAAAACTTTTCATCTATATTTGTTTTATATCTTTCATCATGTCCCTTTCAGCATGAAATATGATTCATTTTTTAAAGGGAAAATCACGTCTTCCTTTTTGCTGCAAAATCCCGTTACACACAAAGAAACGGTGATTTACGTTGAATCGAGCGCGAAATCGACGATCTCTCTCTATCTCTCTCTTACTCTATTTATCTCTCTCACTCACTCGCTTACTCTTTCGTTTTCCGTTATCCGCTTTCGAAGAGAAGAGGCAGCACTTTGTATTCTGCAGCGACATAAGATATGACATTCCAGTTAAAAAGGAAAATAGGATTCGAACTGTTCGAACATGATTGGATTTATCGATACTTAAAAGCCTTTGGGATTTAAGGGTCAGGCCTTTAAAAAATGGACTGTTGACACACAATTAATATATATCGAGAAGTATGATTGTCAAAAATAATCCTATCATAAAAAAGAGGTTTCAATTATATCGAAAATATCTCAATCTCGAAATCTGAAGCCACATTTTCAATAAAATTGCTGCCAACTGATTTTAAGGCAATTTAAAGGTATTTAAAAATAATTCAAAAGAGAAATACCCTCGGAAATAATTTTTAAATCTTTTTGAATTCATTTTATACGCGACATTCTAGTGACAGTAAAATAGACAGGAAAAGATGATCCTTGAATAGAGCCAAAACAGAACAAGATTCACATGCCTCGAGTAGCAAGGATAATATGGATAACTTGGCCTGACCCCTCGTAGTTTCACGATAGCAATAAATTATTTATCTCGTGGCGTCTGGCTGCCGCATCCAAGATTTTCCAACATTAAACACAATCTTTACCTATAGACTCGCCTATAGCTGCATACTCTATAGACACTTCTCTCCCACTCTCCACATGTCTTTTTTTAGATTCTAAAATCCATTTTTATGAGGGTTATTTTACCGACTTCCATATTTCTCTTTTGCTCGAAAATTTACTTAAATCTTGTTCAAACTTGTTCCGATTCCGATATGCTGAGACATGCTGACACTCGTTTGTGGACTTGTTTTTCTTCTACTACATATCTCACAATCAGTATTTCTAACCATGGAATACGTTTGCATCATTCAAGCAGTAGTCTTATGGCAGATGTGGAGAGATAAGAGTGGGTGTAATAACTTGACATGGTTATGAACGAAGAAACAATGTGGAGTATGTTGACAGGAAATTATTCCTCCTTGCGCAATTACAAGACTTCTCAAACGCTTTATTAACTGTCCTTTCTTTGTCGCTTATGTCAGAAATCTGTGTCACAATAGCGATCTAGAATTGTAGATACTCTGAATTTAATTAGGCTCTCTGTTTTCGCTTACGTGTTACTCTTGAATTATTCCAACATAGTCGTGTAAACATATTTGGTAAAATTACTTATTAAACAATCAAAGATTAGTCATACGTTTGCAAAATTCATTACATCTTAAATATCACTGTCAAGTGTATGTTTAATCGAGTGTAAAAAATTGTTATTTGAGGTCTTATCGTTATAAATATTACGTCTTATCTCTCCTCACTTGGAGAGATTTGGTAATATTGCTGTTAATTGGAGTCTTTCCTCAAAACTGATTGGCTATCTTCTCTAAAATATGTCGATAATTATTTTAATTGCGAGATCGCATTAATATGCGAATATAAATTGATTCGTAGAACTTTGAGGTAGCAGAGGTCATCATTTTTTTAGCCATTACATGCCAGTGAATGTTTCAACGCAATTACTCAGTAGAGCTATTGATCCAGTATAACCTGTACTTGGCTTGGTAACATTTTTATGACGAGACGATGACGAAGGTGGCATGGATGGTGCGTGACAGTGAAAGATATTGTCAGACCTGGTGCGTGAGCCAACTTAGGCAAAAAAAGGCCTCTCGACAAGTTTTTTTGCACCTGATAAAATCGCAATATTTATACATCACTTTATCATCTTCCCAACTTTTCTTATTTTCCACTCTTCTTCTCGTATTTATCTCGAGTTGACATAAATTGGGAATTTAAAAATTGCTAGTAGACACGTATTCAAGTATTAAAGAGTAAAAAGATTGAAGAATCAAAGAAGGGAGAATTCTTAAAAAATATTTCGAAATATAATCTTTTAATCTTTTTGTAATCTTTTTTGAAGTATTTTGAAACTTTTTTGAATTCATCTTATATCCTCAAAATTTCATTCCGAGACCTTCAATTTATAGAAGCAGTTTTCATGACAATTGTTTTAAAGGCGCGTGTTTTAGTGCACGCATGACATTCTGGTAGTATAAATCTGAAAAGACTACCGGTTCAGCGTAATAGCTGATAAGAATGAAAATGAGAATGGAAATGAAAATAAGAGAAGAGTGAAGTTAATGAGTAGCTGGGAGTTGTGACCCCGGTTCAAAGTAACGGATAAGGTATAGAGGTACACGAAGGACAAAAGGAACTTCTTTGAACCTCTCGCTTCCTTTCTCTCGCATCTTTTTCTCTGCATGCAGGGTCCTCTTCTTGAGACCTGAAAAGGAGTCTCGACGGAGCTCTTGGTACTGCGGGAGCAAACAGCTTTTTAGCCGCAACTCGTGCGTATAGGAACGCAGAGGAGCTGGAGAAAGAGAGACGGAGGTTGCAACCGGAGTTTAATGAAACCAGTCGGACCGGTACGTCAAACCGGTTCTGCCAGTTCTCTCCAAGCACCTCTTTCTTCTCCTTTTTTTCACCTTCCCTCCTCCAACTTTGCCCCCTACCCCGTTGTGTCATTAAAGGAAGATTGGTAGATTGCACAAACTCTCCCCTCTTTCTCCAATTACCTCTCTTCCTTCTTTTCCCGCAATAAGTAACGATCTCTCTTCTCTACTCTTTCACCTCTTCTCCCCCTCAGCCCTTGACGTTTTACCTGCATATCTAAGCTACTGATCTCCAGACTCGTATGCCAGTGAAATGTCCATGTGAGTGCGTGCACATGGTCTTCTCATAGATATAGAGTATCGCAGTTCCCTCGATAGAAATCCTGCACACATCTCTACATTTACCTACAACTATACACCCACACGTCTCTCGATGGAAATTATGGGGGGCCTCGATGAATTCATCCCTCTTTGATAGTCCTGTCGCGATATAAACTCACCCAGCGGAATAAAGGGAAAAGAGATGGCAAAGGAACTATAAGGAAGAGATGGATTCTGTGCTTGCTAAAAGTATAGAGGCGTCTACCGTGGGTGGGTGAGTGTAGCTGTAGATCGCGCCTTAAGGGTGCGTCTCTCCTGACCCACTCCACGAAGACATCGACCTTTTTGCCCTTTTACTCCGCCATACCTTCCCTCGCATTCTTCCCTCTCGACTTCTTCCTTCTCAATTTCTTCCCTCTCGCCACTACCCATTAAGTGTTCACAATATATTAAAACTCGGGAAAGAAACCGCTTCACAATTCGTTACCATTGCATGTGCTCAGTTTTCCCTCCTAACCTGACTAATTGCTAACTCTCTTTCTCTTTCACTCTCCAGCTAACTTTAATCAACATACCTACACTTTCTGCATTTTTTTAGCGGAAATTTATTACTGTTATTAGTTAATAGCCCGTTTTAGTTCGCAATTAGTGTCCTAAGACCTCTCTTATATTGTGATTTATCACAGTGCTTTTTGTCATCTTCGCTTAGAATCTCGATTAAAACTTTCAAGTAGTGTATTTCTGCGATTATTAAAGTAATTAACAAGTATTTTTACTAGCATCAGTTAGAAGTTACGATATTCTTGATGTTTTTTCTGATTAGCTACTAATTTTTATTTGATTAGCTACTGACCAGTAAAATTTGTACGTCTGCTCAGGGTTCATCTAAAAAGAGATCCTAGTATATATTTTGCTGGGTGCAGCGTAAACTCTAGAAATGAGGTTGCCTAGATAATGATACTTTACACGTGAGGCAATAACTGCGCGTGCAAGAGACGATAATTTTCCAAGAAAACGAAGCTACAATTCTTCGATATAAGTACTCGGAGGTTTGACTCTGCTACTATAATTTCGTTGAAAATGACGGTGATTTTCACACACGACATTTTTCCATCATATGCCCGACACGACAATTACTTTAGCCGTGCGTTGCACCCAAGATTTGCAAATTTTCTCACTACATAATGCAGACATTGATAAATTTATAAATTAGATGCATGAAGCCTATAGTTGGATGAAAAACCGCTAATGTTCTCTTCTCTCTAAAGTTGAATCAGTGAAATTTCACTGATTTTCAGTGACTCTTTTCTCACAATTTCATTCAGTGAAAATTCACTGAGAATCAGTGAAAAGTCACTGAAATTTTCAGTAATCGTCACTAAACTACTGAAAATTTCAGTGACTTTTCACTGATTTCCAGTAGATTTTTCACTGATTAAAATCGTGAGAAAAGAGTCACTGAAAATCAGTGGAATTTGACTGGGAATCAGTGAAATTTCACTGATTCAAGTTTAGAGAGTTAACAGAACTCTCGTTTTTGTTTAAATGTGAACGCTTTCAAACCCTCATAACTTTTTCCGGAATTCTTTTATCTTTATACCTTTCTATATCTCGAGCATCAAGTGACCCAAATTCCCTTTCTGATCCAGTAAAAAGTGTTATTTGGATGATATGACGGGTAAAATTTTTTCTTCCTTTTAAATAAATGATTTTTCGAATAAAATATATTAACATTGTTAATATTAAAAACCACTATATTAATTTTTGATTCGCAAGCGCTGCTTTTCTCTGAAAACCTGAAATATGATTACAAGCGCCAAGTCACGTGACTTATACATGGCTTTAAACAGATTAATGCTCTCGCAAATCAAAATGTCAAACGCAGATTTAAAAAAATTTTTAAAAAGAAGAAATATGCAATGTTTATTTGGTGAGAAGAAGCGGAACTGGGGTTCGGGATCAGCATAAGTAAAATAAATGTGTTTGTTCATTGTCACCCTAATGTATACGTGGTTCGCATCCCGTTGGATTCTCGAAGGCATGACTCGCTTACAGATCAGGTACATCTACTGTGAATAATGCTATAGAGATACATTTATATACGACACACATGGATCCCCTAGATGAAAGCTCAATGACTCACCGAGCCAGCCATGTGCAGAGGTCACGCAGAGGTCATTGTTACCAAGTCCAGATCGAGGACTTCCGTCTCTCGATGACCTTCCTTGATCAGATTAATTTCATATCTCATCATTACTCGGATGTAGAGATTTGTCTTTTTATGACAACACAATAAATTTTAGCCGCTCTATATCTCGTTACTAAAACTCTCGCTAAAACTGCACGAGAGCCATCGGAATTACATATTATTTTTTCTGTCTGCAAGCTTGCGCATGTAGTTTTTCATGTTGAAGGACAAGGCCTTATTTAGAAGCGAGGCAGACAACGTCGTGTGTAATACATTATGTATATTATGTATATTATACCGGTTCACATAACTGGCCCCATCAGGAATCGTCTCGAACGCAAATCAAGTCGAGCACGACCCCAAAGCCATTGCCTCGCACTAATCGGACAATACAAAGTTGGGGTCAATTGCCCGTGACGTCACTGCGAAACACAATAAATTTAATGGACGTACTGGCTCGGAAGAGACAAGCGCACGTGACCAATTCGTGTTCTAAATTAAACTAGAATGAAAGCTTGGATAAGTTTTTGAGTACTTGGATTAAATTCATTTTAACTCTCATAAATGTAGATCTTATAAAACAGGATAAAAGAGTCACAGAAGAATTTTATGCGATTTTTGAAGAGTTTAAAAGAGTTTAAAAGATTTAAAAAGAATTCAAAGGAGTTTAAGGATGTTTGAGACTTGTAGACTTCAAGATGCTTTTTTTGGACATATGTACTAACAAATTCTGCCATTGAGAGCAAATGAATTTAGTCGTTATGGATTTATGAATGATTTAGTACTCATCAAATAAGGTGTCATGTTTTATTTTGAACAACGAATAACTCATCATAATTGACGAAGGGTATGATCGAGAATTATAGTGGAGAACGGTTTTCATAGGGGTCAGGTCACTATGGAAGAATGTAGCCTAGAACCTGTTCACCCGAGAGGTCACATGTTGGTTCCGCATTTACGGCTCCCTATAAACCCAAAGCCATTAATGACGAGCGGCGTTCTAAATCTCGGTTATTACAGCCTAGGACAGTTAATGAACGTTTATCCACCTCAAAAAAGACGATATATAACAACGGAAATTATTTATAGAAAGCTCCTCTCCGTTAAGATAAACGAGTTCAAACTTTAATTAAAGGAGTACCCGGTCGCCTTTTCCGATTAAAACTTTAACACAGCAGTGAAAAGTTTTTATGGATGACTGAATTTTTAATTTGACGTTATGCATGAGAATTACTTTCAGTTCCACATTGGCTTTTCATAGCTTTCAGCATATTTTCTTGAAAACTTTGAGAACTTTGCGCAAAGATTACTTTTATGATCGTTTTCATACACTTATGAAAATATATCCTCGTAAAAATTAACGCAAAAATTGAAGATCTTACGATATAGTTGTAAATGTGCGTGGAATTCTCATAAACACTATTTTTGCATTAAGTTGCCATTTGAGTGCACAGAGAGCAATCGTAAAATGGAAGTAAAAACGAAGTGCGGCCATGACCCAGTTCGATTTAGATCCACGAAACTCGTCGACCCTGAGGAGTGATTTTAATCCTTTCGTTAAATCCAAAGGCAACGACCTCATACGCAATTCTCATTCAACGTTGAAGAGTCGGTGTTTAATTTTATTTTGCCGACAAGGAGTCACTTTGTTTTCCTTGGCTCATATAACATTTCCTTCTCCGATATATAGATATACAGATCGACGAATGCATTCATCAGAATGTGTATGTTACGTGTAACTGCATTTGTAGAAGTATATTCGCTTCCCTGGCGGCTGTATTATTTATTGAATGTCGCGAAACGCTCTGAATTGCAACGATTGAATGGTCAGTGACCGGATGTGACGTGCCTTCGAGCCAAGATGGCTGCCACGATAATTATTCGCGTGTTTACGACCTATAAAGTCGAGCACCCCGGTTTTACACACATATGCAGTGCCCGTATGTGTACATCATTATAGCTATGTAGTCCTTCCTTGTCAAGAGTTTAACTATCGCGGCACACGCGACATATATATCGTACAAAGGTTACCACATTACCTTAACTCGACATTTCGTCTGATCGGAAATGATAGAAAGAGAAAGAACTAAATTTTACAATTTCTGTGTAACTGGTTTGACCTTTTAGAGTACCAAGGTTACTCTCTCAATTTGAATTAGTTAAATCTTACTAATTAATAGTAGTCTCTCACTAATTCGATTAGTAACAAAGACAAACTAAATTTTTAGCTAATTTAGTCAAAAGTTTAAAAATCCTCACATGAAATTGTATAATTAGTAAAAATTTTTTCTAAAGTAAATTAGTGACTGATTTTTTACTACATAATTTAGATTTAGAGAGGAGAATCGCTTTTTTGCTTCAAGGGTTTAAAAAAGCCGGAACTCGTTCTGATCAATGGTGTGACGTGCGATAAATTAATATCATAACCTGTATAGGTGTATACATGATATAAATCATGGTGCAGAGTATCTTGCATGTAATCACCTAATCCTATGCCTGTCACGATAGCCGTGGAAGGTTTTGAACCTTGAATCGATCGAAGCTTCTCGTTGGCGACCCGGAGAGGAAATGGCTATAATTGGATTTTATTAACTGATATTTATATAACATAGATTTTAAGTTGCATGAAATTAATTGCTATCATGTATAAATAAACTCTCGCATTATAAACCTGACTCTTCAAAATCTTGGAAGTCCATAGCAAGAGAGGTTCTATTTGAGTGAATCTTATAGTAGACATTTTGCGTTACGAAACGAGTTGAGAGACTGCTAATGAAGACTGTCGACTCTCCATAATTCATTGAAAAGACCGAATCCATTATCAGTGAAAATATTGCGCGTGACCTCCGACAGATTGCAAACGAATATGTATATTACTTCTTGCGTAACTGGAACGCCTTGATTAGTGTCCTGTGTTTGCAATCGTGATACATGTAATGCAAAAGATGGTCTTCGAATCTTGAATCTCGAAGCGAAGTTCATTGGATATACACGCATCATCATCATGCTTGAGCATTCTTTACAAGCAGTGGCATTACCGACAATTAACTGAAGTATATTTATTTTTAAGTAAAGCCTATTTATTGCCTATCACAATAAATTTTGCATCATCGTAACTCAGATAATAAATCGATAGGGGAATCCTCATAATCCGAAGATAATGTTTATCTTTCTTTATCTCCATAACGAAGACAGAGTGCACGTGATTAGCAGATTACTTATGTCAAATGTCAAATCGAATTGCGAGTGAAAGAAAATGATATGATAACATATATCATATGTTACAATTTTTGCCTTAAAACCCAGAAGTTTAACCCATATTGTTAACTTTACAGGAAGTCTAATAAATTCGAAAATTAACGGATTTTTTTCCCTGTAGGGCTAGTTGGGAAAATTTTATGGGGCGTAAAGGAAATGGTTCATTGAGGTTACTCCCCTGGAGTTTAGGAAAAATAAGATATGAATCAGCGCGGCATATATGCGTATCAATGTGCGAGGATCGAATAGGTTTTTTCTTTTCTTCTCTGATTACCTCAATCACATATAAGTATGCGGAATGGCAACCGCATCGTGGTGGCCGGTCTGGAGCCTGGAGGTACAGCTGTGAGTCGCTATTGTATTTTTGCTAAGGTGGGATGGGATTCGCTTGGCAAACTCAAGGTCTTGTCGGCCTCTGATTCTCTCTTTTCCTTCTACCTTCTATAAAAGTTCATAAAAATGCGAGACGAGGACTAGAGTTCTCCAAGTGGTTTGGATATTCAAGGATGCACATGTTTGTATGTAACTTTGTACTCACTCTCACAGCTCTGCACATATTAAGCACTGTCCTTCTCTTGTAACATCTTACTGGCAAAAAAAGACTTCAAAAAAACAAAAAAAGACTTCATGCAAAGACTTCAGAAACATCATCGCTTCCTCAAAATTGCTTTTCTCTTTTTTTTTTAGAACCGAGTCAGAAATACCTAGAGAAATATTTTTAAACTGAAATTGGACAGATGATACAAGTGAAAATGTAAATTTTTCGTATTCCAAGTCAACCGGGATGGGAACAGAGCGTTTTTGGCATGGAGCCTGAGAGTCTGAGAAGGTCTGGAACACTGCCAAGTTGGATCTTTATCTCAGTCCTCTCATTTCACACTCGCTAATTTATATCTTTCACCGTTTTATATGTCCACTGAGTTCTTCTCTCTCGCTGTTTCAGTCTCGCCAGTTTGAACTGAATTAAGTTCAAACAAACTGCCTGAAGGGGAAGACGCAAGAGAGGTGACAGCTTTTTTCATAAAAGTAAAGAGCAGTGAGATTAAGTGGTATAAAGATATACATAAGCTCACAAAAAGACGCTTAATCAGAAACAGAAATAGTTTCCCAAATTTAAACAATTTATGTGGAAACTTGACCCAGATGTTGCATTCTTATTACGAAAGTTTGCAACTGATTTATTTATTAATTAAAATGTGGTTCCTTGTTTACCTCTTTTTAGGATTTTAGTTGCATCAGTTGTTGACTATAGAAAAAACGCCAATTCATTCAATTCGCATCACTGACGTAGGAAGTTACCAATGTGTTGTTTTATTATTAATATTCCGATGTCACTGCTTTCGCCATTGAGTAAACAGGATAATAACCAATATTATGCTATAACGAGACCTTATCGCGTTATTCAACTGTGAAAATATGTGCTCACAGTTGGGGATTTGATCAAGAAAGCAGTAACGTATAACATAAGAAACGGATTACGTGTTTAAATTGGTGTTTTGTAAGTCAACCAATATTGCAATATTCTATGGAATGGAAGTTAACTCAATTAGATTCACTGAAATTAGTGTGTAAGAGTTCAGCACTCTCTTTGTCTGGAGGAATGACAAAAGATTTTTTATCGTAGACGTAGACCTAAAACATTAAGGCATTGAAAAATATTGAAGACCTATTCTTTTGTATAAAGATCAGCGTCGATGTAGAACTCCTACCTGCGTTAGCCGGTGTATTTTTGAGCCGTTGGGAATAACAATACATTAGCACAAACCCGGCGCCAACACTGCCAGTGCTCACATTAATGCCGTAATGTATGTCACAGGGGAGAATAGTACAGTCGGAAGGGAGCACAGAAGGAAGGGCGGTCGACATGAGGGTGGAGGGATGCCAGAAAGGGGCACAGAACCGGAAGATACGAGGGGAAGAATTTGACAAAGGGTTTAAATGCCAATGGGGGCACGCCATCCTAGCTTCCCTTGACGACCCTTCAGAATATATGTATTAAGCTCGGTCAGTGCCAGTTGATACGTATTGACTCGGGGAATTGAATTTCTAAAGAATACCTTACCCATTAATCAAAATCTGCATCCCTTTGATCGGAAAAGTGGCAAGAGAGCTTAAAAAGAAAAAAGGAATTAGTATCAGTACTACTAAAGGAAATAGTAAATACCTGTTAAAAAAATTATTTCTTTTTAAATAATTTCACATTTGAGCTTTTAATTAATTAAATTTTATTAAAACGCTTTACAATTTTACAATCACGAGTGTGATTAAATTACTAAATCTTTTTTTAAGCATGAAGAACTTACAAAATATGAGAAACCACGTTGGGTTTAGTATTTTTCATTTTGTAGACATACCAGACCTAAGAGTTAAGTAATTAAATGGTTTTAATTATTTAATTAATCATTTAATAAAAAGTGGAAAAAGGACCAATTCAGTTAGTTTAATTCCTACTAATTTAGATTGAGAGAGTAGTATTGAAGTATTTATGAATGCAAAAAAAAAGTTATATGTTATATTACCGTAAGCTTAAATCAATTTGACGCGTTATAATTTACTGCATTGATTGCAGTTAGTTTGTAATTTATTGAGAGCAGCAATCTAGAGACTGTTTAAGTAATAAAATAAAAAATGATATTTTCAACTTGATCATTCACTCTATAACGGGATAAAGTCAAGCTGCTCAAGCTATCCACTTCAGACTTGATATTAGTTTCAAATAGTGCACGACGAGGGCACGTGAAAGGGTTAAAGGGCACTTTACATTGAAACTATAGCACGAGAGAGTTCGTGTTCCGAGTAGAAATGACTCTACATGGTAGGAGGAAGAGTGAGTTTTACTCCTTCATCGCCTTCAGCTATATTTTGCTCGAAATCGGAACGAACGTGACTTCGTTCGCTGAGTCACTCGAGAATAGTTTGCATTATTTGTTTCACGCCGACTATGGAAAAGCAGGAATGTTCGCATAGTTGACGCGAACGCGTAAACGACTCGAATTCCCGATGACGAAAAAGGCGAATTCGATCACGATTTATTGATACGCTCGATTGTAATTTTATTGATTCATGCAATTCAGTTTATCAAATGAAATTTCATGCTTTTTGCAGGGTAAAAGGATTTTCAAATGATTGTAAGAGATTTCAAAAAGAATTTTAAGGAGTGATGTTTATAGAAAAAGTTTCCATGACTGAGACTCCTTAGAGTCAATGAAAATTTCGGTAATTAATTTTTTCCGTGTAGTTAATTTAAAAAACAATAGTCATCAGTCTGCTTCTGCTAGCAGGTGATAGAAGATAAATTGTGGATTTAGGAGAAGGATTGGGTTCCAGTCTTGCTAGTAACAGTCCTTTCTGATACAGACACATACACTAGTAAACAGGCGTTGAGATCGGGACGTGAGGAGACGCACCCCGCATATGCAACGGTGCTGGTCGTTGGAGTGGCACTGATAGCTGGCTTTGCCCCTCTGGGTAATAACAGTAAATTCTGAGCAATAAATCCCTCTTCTCTCTCGCTCTGCTCCCCTTGTCCCCCTGTATCTAACTCGATCTCACTCAACCTCCCTCTTGCTATATGTTCGTCCAGCCTCCGCGTATTGTAAATTGTTCCCATGCTCCGGACATGTTCCACGTACTGAGTTAGCCACATACTTGAGTGCAGACTGAGTACTCTCAAAGCACTTGATGGGGATCTGAAAATGATTCCGAGATTAGTCTTATTGTATTGGCTAGACGGAAACAAATATTTTATTGACGCAGAATCAGTTTCTACATCTCAGAACAAGTTTATGAATGTTCACTTGGAGACTGGAGATGGGAATGTCAGGTTCAGAAGAAAATACTTCTTCTGGATCAAGACAAATCTTAACAAGTAGATATCCTGGGACTTGTATTAGAAGCAAGCCAGATAATCTTGAGAATCAAAGAATTTAGATCAAGTAAAATTGGTCCAATTCAAATATCACTCATGAAAAAGACAGTAGAAGTAGAAACGAACTGGTTGTAATTCACCAGCTACGGGTATCGAAGGGATTAGCTTCGTAAACTAAGTTTCCAATACGTTTCAATAGTTGCATTATCATGCTGCTTGTCAGTTGGGAAAATTGATTAGTCGCGATAGACTTTGCAAAATGTACTACCAATTTACAAAGAGAGTGCAGGTGATTTAGAACGTAATTAAAGTATCGTAAGATGATTGCACCACACTTATCACTCGAGTTTGCTAGATGTTACTCACCTTCTCACTTTTTTCTTGTTTCAGATAAAAGCAGTACTCGCAGTAACCGCAAAAGTCGTATCAACGAAAGTGTCAGTCGAGAGAAAGGCGAGAGAACACCGGAAGAGTCGGAAGAGGTTCTGTCAGTGGCACAAGAGGATCGCGAAAACAAGGGACCTTCTGCTGGGAGACCTGGTAACCGAACGCCAAGAACAGTTTTGGAAGAAGCGAACCCTGTGCCCGCTGGTTTATCGAAATTACGTCGTCGTGGAACTGCAGTAAAGAGTCCGGTGGAAAACCTTTCACAAAAACCAGGGCGGAAAAAACCTCGGCCAGGTGGCGATCTCAAGCTCGCTGGGGAATACGAGTCTGAGGAGCAGCTGTTCGTCAAGGACAACAAGAAGGATCATCTCGAATGTAGGTCCGAGGCCAAAGGTGAGACAGAGAAGGAGGATCGAACCGGAGAAGAGTGCTGTGATCCCTTGATAAAGAGGCTCAAAGTTAATCCCACAACTCGTAAAACCAGATCAGAGAAAAAGGATCCGGAACGGGGAATTCGTGATAACGTCGACGACGACGAGGAATGTAATCAAGGGTCTAAGAAGGAAATCGACGACAAACCGGAAGAGGAAGAGGAGAGCGAATCGAGGGAGCGTGATCGGGAGCCCGAACCTCCACCTTCGAACAAAGTAGACACAGGAGGTGATACGACTTTGACGGTAAAAACTGAGCCGGAGAACGAGCTATCAGTGGACAATTTAGATGAACGTTTGGTGAACGGATTGGTCGTGGATGACGTCACAACTGACACGAAGAATCGCCTCGGAAGTGCATCATCAGCTTTAAATAGTACAAAGATATCAAAGAGCGGAGAAGAGAGGAAGGAAGACGAGGAAGAAAAAGAAAAATCTCGAGAATCCAGCGCTCCCGGAAGGCCAGATCCGAACGCGGACGTGACAGAAGATAGCGGCCAGGGCAGCAGTGCCAGTGGTGCAAGGGCGGCAAGTGTTGAATCCGTCGAGTTGCTCGAGTCCAGTAGTCAGGACTCAGGCTCCGTGCTGGAGAGGTTGAGTCCGTTGACCGGCGGCCGTGGGCGGCAGAGCCTGCTCCTGGAGGAGCAGGAACGCAATCGTCACAACGAAAGCCCCGTCATCCTAGCGGAGAGGTTAAACAAGCCTCCTCCACCCATCTCGGGTCACCACCTGCAGTACCAGCATCATCCTCTACATCATCACCACCAACAACAACTTCACCACCAGCATCGCTACTCAACCGGCAGTCCTGTGATCCACCAACAACATCTCCAGATTCCCGGCAGTCCTCATCACCATCATTTGACATCGGCTAGCCTCCTCGAGGTGCAACAGCAGTCCTTACCATCGCGGGGCGGCGATGAGGCCGGCCTCATGGAGGTGGAGGCCGGGGCCGGAGTTGGTATACCAGGCGGCGGCGTCCTCAGTGGCGTCCCTGCCGCTGGAACATTGCGTGCTGCCACCTACGGGGACAGCGGCTCCGACAGCGGGGTAAGCTCCCTCAGGAGCGCCGGTTCCGGGGACGAGAGAAGCGGAAGTCGAAGCTCTGCCCTGAGCGCCGAGGAAACGGCGCCAGCCGCCACACCGGCACGGGTTTGGCACGTTCAAAGCGTCCAACATACTTCTCTACTGATGGCCCATCCCCAAGGCCCACCAAACCCCGCGGCCAGCTCCACGTCCTCCTCGGTACCACAGGTCGGTTACCAGAGTTCTGCTCCTCCAGGTCATCATCATCCAGTCGTCGCGTCCGAGATGCTGTGGAGACCACCCAGGTATCCCCCACCTCTACCCCATGCCCTTTTGGCCCCGACGCAGCCCAGCCCTGATGAACTCCTGGAGAGGGAGCGACACGAGAGGATGCTTCGGTGAGTCTAATTAAAACCGAGATTAAAACACGCTTACATCCACCGGTATCTTCTATTTTCTGTTAACTGTTCTGAAATTCACGCTAGTTGATCATTCCGAGAAAAAGTGTACCCCATTTGCTGCGATTCGTGGAATGCTCGGTAATAATAATTTAAGAGCCGCAATTAGTGAATTAAACCCGAGAGACGAGGACGTCAACTCAAAAGTAAGCCTTTCCGGTTTATGAAAGGAGTCTACATAAATATCTTCATTAGACTGATTGCGGTCAAGTGTCTTGGTAAATACAAGGCTTTGGAAAGACCGAATCCATTTCAAGTCAGACAGGCAGTGAAACTTCATGTCGTAGAATCGGTCGTCCATGAAATATGTTGTTTTGCAATGAAAGTAAGAGGTATTTTACTATTTAGACTCTGAAATGCAAATTTAAATCCACTCGCCAAATGAAATTACCAATAAGGTTACTGAACTACTCAAGTACTCATGAATTTAGCTCCAAGGTTGCACGAAATTGGCCGAATTGTAATGCTCTTTTTAGAAAAGGATATTCAACTTTTTTGAATGTGATCAGTTATCTCTTCATCTTATCTCTAATTGTAAATCCCTACGTCTATTCTCGCATAGAACTAAAATTCTTCTTCGTATCTCGGCAATATTAGCATCTTGGATAAGGTCTTGAACTTCCCCTATGAACGTTGTGCATGCGATATCTCGATGCAATGACCGTTGAAGCAGCTGCATTTGGCATTACTAGCTTTGTGTCTTGAGTTGAGGCTATTTAGCCTTCGAGGTGTTCGCAATTATAGCATAAGAAGTTGGGAGAGAGAGAGATGGCTTGGTATCTGTATGCCTGAGAAGGCGTTAAGAAGTGAATGGGTGTGTTTCCGGGCGCCAGCTGCGAGTCACTCCTAACTTCCGTCCGATTACTGCTGCGATATACGTGTCCTGCCTAAGCAATAAAACTATTACGAGTGACTGCCACCGGCGTAGACTGGAATAAAGTAACGACCCGAAACCACTGTTTATGCTATAAATAACTCGAACACTCTTTTCGAAACACTTAACATGTCCTTAACCTGTTCACACCGGTGAGCTGTGAGTAGATTCGTTTCACCGTGAATAAAATGTCTCTCATGTCAATCTGTAGTCGCATTTCTATGTTTGAAACACACGTTCCGATTTACCAGCAGCGACTCGTGAGTCACTTAACGACCACTTCGAAGAAAAAGCTGTTAGAAGCAAATATCTCGCGTCAGTCGCAGGTTCCGTTTTATTTGGCTCCGCCTTGTAAGATTTTACGGCCGTACCCGACTGTTTGAACGTCTGGAGGTCTGGAGACACATGTACTTTAATCTCTTTGATATTCACGTTATACGAATCGCATTAGATCAAAAGTAGAGACACATAGTTAACCGCAGGGACAGCTTCTAGTGATTTAAAGACCAGACAAATATGGGCGGTCTTTGAATTATCCTTTGACCCTAATGTGCACAAAATCGAGCAAATGGTAGATATTGTCACGGAGGAATAATAAAATGATCCTGTGGAGTATAAATCTTTCCGAAAGCTTTATAACTCTCTTTACCCTCGGGAAACATTTTATGCGATCATAGCTAAACAGCTATCTTTAACAATCGTGCAGACTCCAATATTATATCATAACATCTATCACTTTTTTAAAAGTCATCAACTTAAACGAATTCAGTTCAAACTAATTTACATAGTTCACTGCTTCGCCTGACGTGTTGGAGAATACACTTGATTTCTTACAAGACGTTTCAACTTGTAACCTAACCCAGGAGTTCCCCAGGCACGGTCAGGGAAGGGAATAATATCCATTCCGAGTAAAACGCACGGTTGAAATATTAAGCACGCCGAAGGGGAATTTATGGCTTAGCTTAGGTTGAGAGCAGGTTCGAAGACGATAATGG
Source organism: Synergus itoensis (assembly GCA_904066005.1). Taxonomy (NCBI): domain Eukaryota; kingdom Metazoa; phylum Arthropoda; class Insecta; order Hymenoptera; family Cynipidae; genus Synergus; species Synergus itoensis. Next base: position 1,074,735 of record CAJFCP010000035.1, on the reverse strand, counting down.
CCCCCCGCGTTGATCCCACAGTTTCATTTCCACGTAACCGGCTTAACATACAAATTAAACTAACCAGACTCAAGATGTTTATTCATTCGGGTCCCGCTTCAAAAGCATTTTGTAAATGTGTAAATATCCACTCGAGCAGGTTTCGCCTTTCTTCGACCTTTACTGAAATAATATCTCGAATTCAAGTTCCTTAGTCAAGAAAAAGAGGCTTTAACGACAGATTCAAGCGGAAGTTAATTATTTCAATGCAGGAATATCCTGCCTTTTGATAGTATTATACAAAATTGAAAGTTGAATCGTAACTGTCATCGGACGATTGGCAACCGCGCAAGTTGCGGTTAACGACTCAACTCGAGTAATCGTTCCTGGAGGTCATAACTTGCCACAGTCTTGCAAGTAATAAAGCAACCTAGTGCTCTTAAAAGACGAAATGATCTTGATAGTTAGTAGAATCGTAATCGAAATGAAGGATAAAGGAATGGACGATCATTCAAGACAGCTGCCCCTCCCTGAATCTCCAGGGTGCCACTTTCCAGGCACTTAAGTCTTAAAACAAGTTAAAGCCCATCCGAGGGCCGCAGGCGAGTCAGCACATGTTTGGGGTGCTCTTCCAAGGTCAAAGCCTTTCCGTAGATTCTATACGATGAGATGAGTTCACGCGGGAAAAAAAAGAAAATTGCAGAAACTTCTCTAATGACCACCATGGCAGCACGAAAGCTTTTTCCAGACAGCTCTTGGCTCTTTTGCCTCTGATTGAACCCTGCGCTCACCGTTCGGTATCTTTAATTTTTCTCTTCGGAGTTTCTTGCTTCCGAAGGCAACTCTCACACGGAGTCGATAGCCGCTCTGCTGCTGTAAGAAACCAGTTCGATCCTCCGGGATCGTGAGATCGACGAGTCGACGAGGTGGATCATCAGTCCCAAGGGACATGAAGATTGAAGAACCGGATTAATGGACAACTCACTGCAATTGGGCCGTGATTCTTTTATTGGAATAGACGTCACGCGAGCTCCTCGTTATGTTTTATGTCTCGCGGTTGTTTCCTATCGCGAAACGTACGTGCGGTTGAGTCATAAATTTCCACTCGGTCGTTTCCCGGCCTCATCAGAATAGTCAGATCGCCATCGATCGAGGAAATTACTTCCGAGCGATAGCTCTTTCCACCTTCGTGTCAAGGTCGCGAGAAAAACTTTTATCGACGTGTGTTTTCCGACCTTGTTTTTTTTTTCTAGCTTGAGCATATTTCCCTTCACCCGAGGCTGAGTCCGAGGCACCAATTTTCAGCAATTTCGAGAGTGCCGAAGACACGGGGAATTGCGATGTTATTCTGCTCCAAATACGCACCCATTACCTTCTCGGTTCTTAACGATTGTGATTTAGTGCTTATGCAACTCCCAACCTCTGTACTGCATCGAGGTAATCGGTTGCGCCGGTATGGTGGAAACAGAAACTGGCATTTGGGCACAAGGTCGGGCAGCTTCTTTTCCTCTGTCCTCGGTTGAGTCTTCGTCACAGACGGCTTGTGAACCGGTACGACCAGCGCGAAACTAGCAGAACGTGAAAAAAAATGAAAAAAGAAAAACAAGGGTACAAACGACCGGCAGGAAGCTGTAAAAATACTCACACCGGCTCCTTTCGGAGAAGAACCGGGCCTCGGGAATTTCATTAGTTTCGTGGAATGCAAAGACGTACGATTTCTTCTGAGTCTTGTGTGTGTAAGATTCCTGAGAAAAAAGTTCCACTCTCGCATAAAACAGAATTAGAATTTTTATTATCGTCCACGTGGTGCTAATTGTAAGAATTTTTTTGCGTGAACGTTACACTTAATAACTGCATCTCACAGTCATTTCTTCTCGATTATTATTTTTCAAGGTCACTTGAAGATCTCTTGAGATGATTGAATAGCTGGGTTAGAGATCATTTATTAATGCCGATTGAGGAATGAAAGGACCACCTACATTGAATAGAGTTCATCTTTTTACATGTTATATATTTCATTCTCTTTTTTTTATGTAAATTCAGCAGCCGAGACACTTCCTGTCACACTTGAGACAGTGGTAACAGACAATGAAAAACAGACACGCCATCATTGGCGCTAGACGATTCTAATAAAAAAGTATATATTATCCTTACGACGACCACTTTAATCCTATAAAAACGTCGACCCTTCTTTAGACTTTCGCTTGAATTTTGCCCTGGACAAAGTTGAACACTTGTCCTCAGACTCCCCAGAGATATGTGGGCGTGAATATTTCTTTACATGTTTTTCCCTTCGAGTTGGAAGCTCAAATTTGTCAAGATATGCGCTGTCAAATTGTTTTACGCTTGACATCACTTCATTCCTTTCATCTGTTATAAATATTTCTTTCAAAAATTCTCATTCTTTTCATTGCAGATCCATTTTAACGCATTCTGTTTATTATATCGTTTTTCTGCTTTGCTTTCTTTGCTAAATGTAGAGCATTTAACTGTCGCAACATTACAATTTGATACCGTTAAAAGTGTTTGGAATTGAGTGGGCGAGATACGGGAAATATACTTCGTTATATTCGCCGCTCATGCACTTGTTGAATCTTTAATGATACCTATATCGCCACACACAGATGTTTATATTTATATACAATATAGAAATTGAAAATCACTTTTATTATGGGAACAATAATATTACTTTGACACGGATTGGGAATTAAATTAAGTGTGTCAAATGGTTTTAAGATTGTGATAAATTTAAATTTGATATGTTCCGAAAATTTTGAATACAAGTTGAGTAATTGAATATATCCAAATTTTCCTTTCGCTTATTCAAAGACAGTCTGACGCAATAAAAAAAACATGATTAAGATAAAGACGAAGATAAGTGGAAGTTACTTACACTAACTTAGAGGTACTCATTGTCGGAATTGATTTTTTTTAGAAAGTTTAGTCTTACATAACTTTCTTCAAGTTCATACATTTATCCTTGAATTTTGTACTACTTATAGGTGTGACGAGCGAAACCCGTGATGCGTAAAATACAATTAGTCGATTATAAATTATCTTGATACAGATGATAAACATTTTCTTTAATTGTTTTGTGATTTGTCTGAAGTCCCTTATCTGATACAGGCGCGAATAAAAGTTAATTAGAATTCTTTTTACAGTTGGAATTCGCTCGCTATCTCGATCTTTAAATTTCGAAAACATTTCTCGGAATCATGAATAAATACGACAGCAGTTTAGCTCCAGTCGTTATTAGGGGCCCTCAGAACTGCGAAAATATTTTTATTTGACTGACCGACATATTTTGAAATCCTTTACAAGTCTCTGCTTATTCACCAATTAAACCCAATTTTTAATTATTCATCTAATGGGCTGTTAATTACGGGGAAAAAATTACGGGTTACCTTAATTCCAGGTAAAATATAACTTGAAATTTAAAGAAATTAATATTTTAATTTTTTTGTTTTCTTCAGAGCTTATAATGGTAATTGATGAAGATCACGTCTGGTGTATTATTTATTGCTCTAATTGTAATTCAGTTTCCTAGAGTTTATTTCACCGGAAATGCGTTACTTTACCGCAAACAAGCTGTTCGCGAATAAAAGTATTTGACGAGTGACGTACACTTGTGAAAATTGTATGCAACAGCCAGTGCGTTGGGCTCTCCATCGTTTTCTGATGGATCGTGCCAGGTGCAGATCGTCCACGTGGAATGTATTCGCTCATTATATTTATATCCATGAGTGCCACGGCAACGCTAGTGCATTTTAGTTTAAAAGTAGCAAGCTACCGCCCATCCAAGCCGCTTATTCAAGTGTCTTTATTTTTTTCTCTTGAGGGCCATTTAAATTCCAAGGACTTCCATCATTATAATACTACATAACAACAATTAATCTCGTAAATCATTTTCTCTCTGGCAACTGTAAATTTATTCAATAACATCCACAATCTTTTTGTCTTTTTTAAGATGGTTAGCTTTGTTCTCCAAGTTTCTATTTATTGAAAGTGAGTTTTAAAAACAAGATTTCGTGTTCATTTTTTTATTGCGAATAGGTTTACAGTGATGTCTTTCTAAAGACATCACTGTAAGAAAGTTTCCAGGCTGCAGAGAAGCGGGAGAAGAATAGGATAATAAAATATTCCAGACTATCATCCAAGCCGAAAGAGATGGCTGGAAAAACAAAAAAAGTGAAGATAGAAAAAGAATGAAAAATACCGCGCACCCTTTGCGGCGGCGAAGGTAGACGAGAAAGTTTGTTGCAAACTTTACGCGATTCCGGAACGAAGCAGCAGAATTGCCCGCACGTGGTTTATGGACCGTTTCGTTTTACTTTCGTCGTAAAAATTCCTCTCAAGGCGATGCCCGAGGAAAAGAGATATCTTTGAACGTATATGTTGTACAGTCATTAAAGTGGATATGTTGTTGGCACGTTACTCGTTTGATACGCGTTTCGAGGGGCAATTAATCTGTGCAGCAGTTGACGTAATTTGAGTACCATGATATTATAATATGTCGTGACATACAAGAGGTATTAGTAGGGAATTTATGTTCAAAGATCGTAGACTATTTAGAGCACGAGGTTCACATTGCAATCCTAATCCCTTCCTTTAAACTTTTAAAGAAAGAGTAGGAATTTCATTCATCCTCGATTAATATCCAAGAGAACAATTCCGAGTTCAGATCGATGGGTTCGCTTATACATATTTTATTAATGGATTCTGACAATTCCTATCTATATAACTTTTCTTCCAATAAGTTCGGAAGATACTTAAGAACTTTATCCTTGCGAGTTCCAAGTAATTTCAAGCACGAGCGACTTCTTCCTAGCTTTCTTATTCCGATCGTTAAATATCGAGAACCTGCTCTGATCTATACGAGTGGCTTTTCAAAATTCAAATTCTCGGGGTTTATGAAATATGTGATATTATTGTGACAAAACGGCATTCCCTAAAGTTGAGAAGAATGTCTTTCAAATTCCTTTACTTAAATTTCCTCGTAAATTTCTATGATCATATTACTTATGAATTAATTCCAAGGTTATCGATTGTTTTGAACACTCATCGATGATTGTCGTAATCTCAACAAACAACACACGGTCACACGTGTTTGAGAAATGTTTTCTGCTCAGTTTGTTCGGATAAATAGAATTTCCATATAATTGTGGTAAACCCTGAGAGAAGTCAATAATAATAATTTCCTCAAGAGAGCGAGACTTTCCAGTATTTTTTGTTTGTATAACTTTTTTATTTAAAAGTGATAAGAAGAGTGATAAGAAGACTTTCTATATTGGTGCACACGAGTTATTTTCAGAGTATAATTTACGTTGAGTTTGTAGAGGAAACCGGTCTTGGAATTTTTGATAGACTGGTGACCTTTCGTGAATCAGTCTTGTTACTTTAATCAACACTAACTGACGTCATTGGCTTATTCCTCGGACACTACTGAAACGACTTATGACTTCCTTGGCGATAAAAAGCGTTTCTAGTCTCACTGTATGCGTCTTTAATAAGTATATTCAGCTTACGAGATTGCATAGTGAATTATGAAATAAGGTTTCGCTAACATACTTCGTAATTTTGTTTAGAAAGTTATGTCAACCTTCTTTAATATTTGAAATTTTGAGCGGGGAATTACGGAAGGCTAGAGAAATAAAATTAGTATCTTTACGTTTTACTAACACAAACCAAAACCTGAATGTGGAAGATTAGCATCTGCTTAAATATTCATGGAAAGTGTTGAACGGTTTCCTAGATTTGTGTCGGACGAGTTGATGCATAGTTTAGATCTTGGGTGCAGGTAACGGATCCAATTCACGACACCTCAAAAATGTGCAAGAGGACACACATGCATCGACTCCTGATATTAAGGTCAACAGGAGTTACTTATAATTAGAGGGTCATGTATAGGAAGGGATTTAGATGGTATATGGTTTCTAGATGGTATCTAGATGGTATCTAGGTGGTTTCTAGGGACGGTATCGATAGACGATAGACTCGAAAGGGCCAAAGGGAATAGCGGAAGATTGAACGTGTTCTCAAAGTAAATTGAGTTCCAAGTTACAACACGCGAGTTGCCAAGATTGCCAAGAAGCTAATTCACAGTGCTCCTGTAGCAGTGATTCTGAATTGGAAGGCACGCCGATTTTACTCCCCGGGCTCAATAAACCGAGTCGTGACCACGTGACTAAGACTGATTGCCGAATCGTGCCAGGGGATATTTTACCGGTTCCGATTATAATGCACCCTGTAATGTAAGTGTTGGCCTTCGTTCCTCGCACGTACAATTCGAATGAAACATTAAATGGAACGATGAGTTATTTTGTCTCGTAAAAGTATTTTTTTACTGTTAGTCTCAATTTTCTTTTCAAATATCAATAGCTAATATTATATTCAAATTGATCCTCTATAGGAAAACGGTACTGATTATAATTTAATTTAATAGCAAGAAGCGATTACAATATTCATGTTGAAACCATTCCGAACTCTCGGAAATTGTAATGTCATGAAATATATATATATTTTTTTTAAAGCGCGAGTTTCTTCCGAAGAGGCAAAGAAATACCTCGAGAGAACACTTCCTTATACAAGTTATAGATTGCTTCAGATGGCTTTTTCTTTACAAGACACGGAGATTAATTGGCAACTGTGTCAAGGTGTTTTCAAGAACTGAATGATAAAAAGTTGAATACTAATAAGAGACTATTGATCTATCTTTTGATGAATTTTCTGCCAAATAGGTCAGAGTATAACGTTATAACATTTGTGCTAACAAGAACATGAAGATACCATGCAAAACTTAAGTAAAATAAACATGTTGATGGATGATTAGCAATAGATGATTTGCGTTTTTATCTGTAATCTTAAGTTAAGTTATGAAACTTGTAGTTCCTTATACATCAAAAGGTATTTACTTTGTGAAAGACCAAGTCATAACTAACGGTTACTAAAATAGAAGGTACTGAAACAATTTTGCAACTGCTTTTACAATCTCCATATCGAGCTCCATATAGGTGTTGAAACAGTTGTAGAGTTTCAGCACGATTATTAGAGTATGCATTATGGTCCCTTTTGCTCCCATTGCATGCAAATGACTTTAGTAATGAGTTCCTGCCTCTGCCTTCAATAATTTAATGAAATCTGTTCAAATATCCTTAAAGAAGGGAGTTTAAAAGACATACAACACGCGAAAAAGGAGGACTTGACTTTAATATGAAAATATGAAAGTGAAGACAAATATAGGATATGTTTACCACTGCAGAACAAATAAAGCCAGAGATATGAGGAAGCTCGAGGTCGACGACGCGTTATCGGCATCAAGTATTCCAACACAATTACGAGATATATCGTATATCGCTCATCGTTATCTGCGTGTCCTGTTTCCTGAAAGCGAGGAAGGAAGACAACATAGATTCGTTGGAATTTGTTTATATTGATCAGATTTGGGATTTCTAGTGTTATAACATTTATGAAATATTCTTCATAATGATAAACAGTTTATTATATCTATATATAATAGTGTTAACATTCTTAAGTAAATAAATGTCTCAAAATTTACATACATGTTGTAAAAAGGAGCCCTTCTTTCATTCGCAGTTCAGAATTTATTCTCCCATGAAATCGACCTCGGCGGCCATGATGAGTAGGTGGTTAAAGAGAGATGGCAGAAGAGGAAAGGTCTGAATGAAAATTGTACTAAATCCAAATTATTATAGATGCAAACTGAAAATAGCGCGACAGCTTCTTTATTTCGAAAGATGAACAACCCTTTGAATTTGTATAATAAATGTCACAAGGAGAGATATATTGGGGTCACTTTTTCGCATTCACATGTAGGATAGACATTAGGCACATTGTCCAGACTTTATCTCTCTTGAACATCACCGTATTTGATTCTGTCAACTGGTTCTACGTCAGATCTGACCCAAAACAACAGGCATTATCGTATATTTTTAGCGAATAACCTTCCGTTGAAAACGGAATCGTAAATTAATGATTGTTTTATTTTCTGTTTCAGGTAAGTCTATTTCGTGCACATTTGTATTCAGAGGTTTTGCGTGAGTACAAGTATCATTACTGCATGCCTTTCTCCTTCGTTCAACGATTTCATTTTGCATCAGCGCAAAAACTAGTCATGATAAGTGGATGACTGTATATGAAAATGGGCTTCCCTAACCTAGCCTAAGAGCATTAAAAGATTAAGCGTCTTTTCAGGTGGATATCAGGTTAGATGAGAGTGAAGATCACGTAGAGGTCACTCATGGCGCGCCCGCTTTCATCGTCTCCTTAACCTTATTTTTCTCCTTTTTCTTGTATCTCTCTCTCGATTTTTCTCTTATTTTGTGCGTATGTTACACATACAGAGGGAGTGCATAATACATAACCGAACGTTGGCAGGTAAATATGAGTTGCTGTACCTGTCGAACCGGTTTTTTGCCTTACCCCGCTGTTCGACCGGTTCTCCGTCCGGTTTCAGATCCCCACCCCCTCCTCCCCTTCAGCCAGTTCCACACCTCAGCCCACGACTCTCTTAGACCAGTCTAACCGGCTGAGCTGCAAGACTTGTGTTTCTTGTCCTGAGCAGCTTGCCTGCAGCAGGCGACCCCCTTTTCCGTTTGCGAGTGTGCAACACGAACATCTGCAGAGACCACGTCTGGGTTTGGTTTGGGTGAACCTGCACGTACAGACACGCATGTTTCCTCTCCTTTGTGCACCGGCTCTCCTTATTTGGCCCTCCCTCTTCTCATCACCCCTTCGTCTAACCACTCTAACCGACCATCGAACCACCTTCTTTCTCCTCTCTCTTTCACGAGGGTCTCTCATTTTCCGTCTCTCTTTTTCCATCTCTCTTTCTCCATCTCTCTTTTGACTCCTGCAGACGGTGCGCTCTTGAATTTCTAGGGACTACCGCTTATTGCCGACGGGAAAGAAAAGCAAAACAAAAACAAGAGCCCCGCCAAATAACGAGGCACGGAACACATCAAGATCTTTCGTTACTATTCAATGAGGACCGGTTTCTTTAAGCCTTTAAAAGTTTAAGGGGCGAGCATTTGTTCACCGACTTGATCGTCCGCCAGTTAAAATCGAATCGCGCCTATTGTTGGGCTTGGTCCAGAGACATTTTCGTACAGTCTTTTTCAGAGTTGCAATTTGTAAGTTTTGTCTCGTTGCGAACAGAGAGACACAGAATCTGGCTGAGAGCAGATTCTATTTACGTTTGTCATTCTTCTTCTCACTGAATGTTTGAATCTGCATATTAAAATTGGCAGCTTTACCATTGAGACGTAGCAGACTCAACGAATAGCATAGAAATTCTGGAAACCAGGTTGATTGATCTCTTCAGCCATGCAACCTTCCAAACGGCTCGTTCGAGGCTGTGACCTCCTTTGACCTTGAGAGATTCTTGACAGAACAGCGACGCGACGGCTCTTAATTGAAAGTTTATTGCTTCTTAATGATACCAACCTCGCCCTAATACACTTCCATTCCAGCACCAAATGAACTTTTTGCGATGTTGGATCGTAAGGGGGACAGGGGTGATATTTATGGGTTTGAACCTCGGAGATCGTGCCAGTGAAACTTTTTTGCATCGTTTTTCCTTAATTGTATGCGCATAAACGAGAGCAACAAATTATCAGGTACATGAGAGATGTTTGTATATGTCTGTCATACTTAATGCTTATTTCTTATCAAGAAATAAACTTTATCAAGAGATATTAATTTAAGAACTGCGGAAGCTACGAAAGACGTTTCTAGGACACGTTTCTAGCAATCTTTTTTCGAATATCGCTCGATTAAGTGTCAAGAGTATGTATAAAGGCCTTGCTGAAAGAATCATGCGCCAGATTTTCAATTGTCCTCCAAGTAAATTCTTCTTGTTCCCCTCCAGCAAGCACAAACCTATAAGCTTAGCATGCTCTTAAATTTATTCCTCGAACCCTATTTCAGGGACTACCCTATTGTAATCTGCAACAGTGGATCTTACTTTTGATCCGGAGCGAGAATGCTGGGGGGCGATTATGTAACTTTTCACGTTCACCTTCACGTTCACTTTCACGTTCACCTTCACGTTCACTTTTTGGTTTTCCACTTTTTGATTTTAACTTTTTCCAAATTCACGTGAATGTCAATTTTGACGTTTTAAACGTCATCAATGAATTATAAGAGGCTTGCGTATTTATTTCTTGTTCGTCGTTTTCGTGAAAAACTTTTAGTTCATCTGCAAAAACGATGAACAAGAAATAAATACGCGAGCCTGTTATAATTCATTGATGACGTTTAAAACGTCAAAATTGACATTCACGTGAATTTGGAAAAAGTGAAAATCAAAAAGTGGAAAACCAAAAAGTGAACGTGAAGGTGAACGTGAAAAGTTACATAATCGCCCCTCTGAATGATCTGAGAGTCTAATAACCTTTTTTTCATCTGCATGAAAAAACTTTGAGGGCAAGCATACCCATGACTTTGAATACCATCAACTTTTTGCAGGATCATTGTCATTGTATTTTTTGGGACGTGTAGTCACAGTGAAAAAGGGGTGCGGGTTTGAATATCCTTTAGCTTCATTGAGTAAATACTTGCTGCATAATGCTTAAACTGAGATGATCTTCTTTAGGCAGTCTTTAGATCTTAAACTTATGTCTTATGTAGAGATGTGGTCATTCTGAAGAACCGTGGGCATTAGAGCATGTATCGAATATTATGGTGCAAATGGGTCAGCTGCATGCAGATCCTATGCAAATTTAACTGCCATGGCGACTGGGCTACGTTGTCGTGCATGACTAGACGAGTCGAACAACCCTGCCTTGGCCGAGTTGAAAACGTTATATGGTCGTGGAGTGCAGGAAAGGAGAACGATTTCAAAATGGCCGCACTCCTTCGTCTCACGTGCATATCGCAGACCAGTAGAGATAGGGAGTCACCGATTTCTGGAAATCCGAGGGTCGTCTCACCCTCAGGTGTTAATAGATAAAGCATACAAAAAAGAATCCTATTATCAGCTCTTGAGGGTCACCTATTCACCTTTTTTCAATATAATATAAAATGCACAAACGAATCAATCAATATATAGGAGATCAATCGTTCTAGTCGGGCTCTTTACTCGTTTGAAGAAAGTTATTTTTAATTGCATAAATACAGAGACCTTTATATAATCTTTATATAATTACAAATTTAGTTATCTAGAAATGTCAATTAATGCATAATGAATTGCAATTTATTAATGCTAAGTATAACTAGTAATTTACTAGCGTGGTCTCATTTTTAGAAGACAAACAAGCCCAGGCGACTATTTTCTCTTTATCTTTTGCAAGAAGTGAGATGCTGACCTTTGGCATATAACTTGCTTGTCTGTCGACAGTGTTTTCTGAAAGACGTCGTGCAAACTAACGATAATCATTGCTTTACAAACGCTAATAATCTTCTTCGAAGTAGTGCATTACTCATTATAAGAATTGTTGTGCACTACACAAAAAGAAACTTCAAAAAATTTCTTATCATTCTTTAGTTAAGCCTAAAATCTCTCAAGTACTATAGACCCACAAATTAACGGAAATTATTCGGGAATTATGGTATTTCGACTCGTCATCTATTAGTCTTTAATTACAGAGGCCTTCACCAGAGCATATTGTTGCTTTAAACCGCTGATTAATGGTGCATAGAATCAGGTCAAAACCAGAACAGGTTCGAAAAGTTTTATACTATATAGAATTAAAGTTTGGGGAAATTAGCAATGTTAGTTTCGATCAATCATGAGACTGGTTTGCTTGACTCTTTTCAATGATAAAAAAAAAGGAAAGTGTACCTTGACGTCACTGAATAAAAATGTCTCGATATCACCTTTCCCGTATCTGTAGTCACTAATCCAGGCCATTGAAAGGGTGGGAGGCATTCCAAAGTGTAGAGCTGATATCTAACCGCATTTCTAACTTTCGATAAGCCTAAAGTAGCTTCACTCGTGTTGAGAGATAAACATTAAATATTGATATGAGAGGCAGCGGAAACTGGAATAACATTTGCACTTGTCAATTCAATAACTTTTAATCTTCACGCTAATGCATAATTAACTTTTAATGCACGTATATCTTTTCCATTAAAAAATCTCTCTCCATTTCTATCTCTGCTTCAAACAGGGGAGTCCAAAGATCAGATTTTATGATTCCACCTTGATAACTTCCGCCCTAAAAAACTGGAAGGGTGAATTCATGGTGGTGGCACGATAATATTGTGTGCGAGGAGGAAGACAGCTGTGCCAGCTGAGCTGAAGCTGGGTATACAATGACCGAGGGAAGGTTAGGTTGAGTTTCATGAGTCAAAGCCAAAGGGGGCATTCCACCCTAGAAGTTCCAGGGGTGGGGTTTCTGACCCTTAGGATTGGCGTGATGACGCGACGCATTCCAGAGATGAGGGTGGACAGATTCACGTGTTCTCGACCGTAACTCTGGTCTTTCTTCTGTCCATTATATTACTTTACAGTTTACAACTGACTCTCTACTTCCTCGAACCACATGCTTTACATTGTAAAATGCTAATATGTAAACCCAAAGCGAGCATCTTCGTGAAACTTGACGCTTGGTCACCCGCCAGTCTCCTTTTTCCTCCCATAAAAGAAAGATAAAAAAAGATCAGGATCTTTTTCCCCTGATCTTTCTTTTTTTCGTTTATCCTCCCAGTTTTTGGGTAAAGTTTTCGCAAAAACTGGGCGGGTAAATGAAAACTTGGGACCTCTCGAGGCTAACTGAATGTAATATTAAAAATCAGTACTTTAATTAAAAAGAGTAAAGAGTCTTGAACATCCATACAATGAACTATGACTCTGCAAGTATCCGAAAATGAATCGAATAGACTTCAACTCCTGAGTGCCACTCCTGCGCAAAAAAAGTATCAATACCTTCAGAATGAAGCGACCATTGATCTTCCGGGGAATCACAAATGATCATAAATCTTCCTTCCTTAAGAGAATATCCGTATAAATACAATAAGAGCAGTCTCCGCTTCCAACATTTCCTTAGTAACGGAAGATGTGTAGTTTTACAAATAACCTATTTCTCGGTCGACTCTGGATTATGGAAGACTCGAGTAAAGTCTGATGCCTAAAGCCTCAAGTTTCTTTGCAAAGCTCCTTCGGTTATTACAAGTAGTTCCTTAGAAGCGATTCCTGTAGCTCTGTCTTGTGGAACGAGTTTTACACGATACAAAACACAGAGAAAGATGGCTTGTTGCGCAAGCAACTCTGAAGCTGGTTTTAGCAGAAAAGTAACAAGGTTTATTGCCTCTAGTCTTCGTCTATTCTCTCAAATCTCCGTCTCTTCCCCTGCTTCCTCAACATTTTCCCTTGCTGTCTCCGCTAACGAAAGGCTTTAGTGATTCACTGCTGGAACTAATTCTTCTCGTGTTGTCATGCTGTCACTTAAACCCTTTATATACGCCACTTTCAGTTCTACATTTTAGGCCTTTTGACCTGAAAGTCGGCCAACCTATACGTAATACATATACAATAGGTTAAATAATCTTATCTATAGATCAGATTGTAACTTTTGAAATCGAGATTAGTCATGTCCTTGAATGTTCAGTGACAAATGTCCAGGACTTAAAAAAATTTCAATTTCGAACTTAACACTTTTTGTGCCGCCCCACCATCTTCAAACACGTATCAAAGAGAAACCAAGAAAGTTTTTTTTAACTGTTATTTAATTATAGAAATCCAATCTACAATAAGTAAACTTTTCATTTTTAACTTTTTAATTTTGAAGTATAAACTGAAATTCGGGTTACTAGAATGTGTCATATTAAACAACATTTGAGACCCTGCAAATGCCCTTAATAAACCCCAATAAATATTCATTGACAGAATTAATTAGATAGAGAAAGTATTTATCGAGAAGGATTTTGCCAAGGGGAAGATTGGAAGTGACGTTGCCTTTCTTGATCGCTTTTGTGTGAAATATCCTTCATACGGGTTTGAAAAGGGAATCGGGTCACGTTGCTTCGCCTATAAATCTTGAGAGAACCCGGGGAGATAAGAAAGAGGAAGGAGGATGAAGAAAAGCCCAAAGTTTGTCGAGGTCGGTCTGGGGAGGAGAACAACCATCAGGGCGACCTTTATGAGCGTCTGCGATCGATCGCACTACCCAATAGAGAATTAAAGTGCATGAGAGCATTCTGATTACGTGTGAAGCATCAGAACTTATCTCAATTCCAGTCTTCGAAGGAATCCACAGATTCAGAGAATTATTTTCATTATAACATTACTTTTTGCTCTTCTTTTTTCTAACAGTACCTCTGGATCCCCACGAGAGCTGTTCCAGAAAAATTATGGTATTGACTCCCGGGAGTTAAGGTCGGATTTATCCCGAATTTCATAACAAGGTGCATTTAATAAAAAATCGTATAAATCAGTCAATCGCAGGAAAAAAATGCGATCTTAAAATCTGGATCTAAATATAAATCTATCTTAAAAAACTAGAGTCTGCTGAGAAACCGAGAGGATGAATGCAAGGCAGGTGATAAACTTAAATATGCACTTTAGTATCTTGTCGTGGAAGGAATTTTTATTATTCAATGCGCGATTTCTTGCTTTGGCGTTTTTTTAATTGATTACGTTGATCGACCTTCGCAGCTGCACTCGACCTCCTCGACCTGCTAATTCCTCGCATTTTCGACAGAATCGAGGGCGAGATCGACTGAAATGTTCGTTTTACAGCTGGATCGGATTTTTCATGGCTGCCAAGGAGAAACTAGTAAATAAAAGAGAGACGTAGAGCGTAGACCGTCATCAGCTTCAACTTGGCCTCTGCATGAACATTGAACGTAGACAAAGAGGCATTGCGGATAGGCAACTGCATTCTCTTCCATCTTTATCTTTTTAGCTTTGTGAAGAGCTCAAGTTGCTTTCAAAGTCACGCTAGAATGACAGCACTTGCCCCGGTCGAGTACCATGACGAGCCATGCCTTTTTTACCACCAAAGACCTTACTGTTATTTCGTTTTGACCGCGGCCGTGCAGGTCGACTGCTTCGCAAAACTGTCCTTGGAAATGTGGTCTCTGAATCTTATCTGAGTTGTAGAAATTTTATATTAAATTACAGTCGACTTTGACTAACCGCACACTAGTTAACATTGAAAAACTGATTAAGGGTGTTGGAACCAAGTTCTAATCTAAAAATTCGATTTCTTCATTTTACTCAACAAATAATAAATTTGGAATTTTTTCCCTCTATAGAATTAATCAATTTTTAACTAGAATTATGCGTAAAGAGTGAGAAAATATTTAATTTTGAAGTTAGATTTTGAATTCCTTGTTTTATGCAAAAAGTATCAAAATTAAAAATTTTTTGGCTCTGTATGCAGTCTTATATTTGAAAAAAGATTAGTGCTATAAAGCGAAAAAATATTTATCTATAATTTTCGTTGAGTAAAATGAAGAATGGAATTTTGAGCTTAAAACTTGGGTCCAACGCCATTAACCAAACGGTGTGCAGTTACCCAAAGTGTTCACTGTGAAAATTGCGCATTTAGTCAAAGTTGACTGTATTTTTAACCATTATAATCTTCTTTTTTTACTTTCGCATTTAGGCTCTGAGATTTTAGGGCCCGATGAGCTTATATTGCTTTACAAAAAGAAATTTATCACTAACTCGACAATTCTACGATATTTTTCTTGTAGCGTACCTCGCTTAATTGACAGGAGATGAAATAGAGCCTATTAAAGCACTACTTATACAAATGCAATAAATCTTGGATATTTTTTCTCTCTCCAGTTACATTCTCATCAATTGCTCTACGTTTATAATTCTGGATCGTAGAGAAACATTGCTCAATCTATTTGCGTATGAATTTTACAATTTTGTGAATATTGTCGTTTAGAAAGGTAAAGAGGTAATTTTTTTTTTTCAAAAATAGAGAAGACATATGCTTCAAAGATTTATATGTGTACTGAACTTTTTTAAATATACCAGCAAAAATTTACCCGGTGTTGTCTTGAATTTTAAGAGATTTCAAGGGATTTCATAGAGACTTTAAAGGATTTTAGGGGATTTAAAGGGTTTTTAAAAAGAGTTCAATAGTGTTGAATTTCCAACTTATGGAAACAACACGATAAGCAAGCGGGAAATATTATAGTACTGACTAATTGCTCTGTTTTTGTGTTGAGCACGAACTATGCTCCAGGCAAGTTTGTTTTTCTTGTTGTGATTTAGAAAACACGTCGTAAAGTATGTACAAGAAATTGTAATTCCTTTTTTAGAACTTCCAATTAATTCTTTCATTTTTACTCGAGTTTCCTTCTAAGGACACGCAAGCTCTCCAGAACGTATAGTGTAATAACTGCCACGCGGTCATATACGGTACTTAAACTCATATTGGCCATTATCGACAGAAGCTTATTGAACATAATTGAGACAAAAGAATTTCTAAAGATTTCAAAATAAATTCTGAA
Source organism: Synergus itoensis (assembly GCA_904066005.1). NCBI lineage: Eukaryota > Metazoa > Arthropoda > Insecta > Hymenoptera > Cynipidae > Synergus > Synergus itoensis. The sequence goes on along the minus strand of CAJFCP010000035.1, from coordinate 1,058,325 downwards.
TTATGTAAGAAAGTGGTATGTGATTTATGTTGAATAGAAAAATCGTAAAAAATTTACGGTTTATTACGTTCCGGAGAGTTAATCTTCGAAGGTAATAAAAATTATATTTCGTTTATTGAAGGAGTTGAAATTAATTTATGAATATGCCTTCCTATTTACCGAGTTACTGACAACAAAAGATACCGTTCAGTCATTACGTACACATGAGGGAATATTTTTCAACTTCACTTATCCGGGACAGTGTTTAATTTTCGAAATGCATAGCAGTTGAGCATTATTACCGGTACTTATATTTGTTGTCGGCAGTATAATATCTGAAAGGATTATGTATTGCACTCGCTTTACACCTGTCTTCTGTCTTGGAAATACCAAGTCTTCCTACTTGGGAATTTCGAAGATGGAGTTCCCATTTTTTAAATGCAGGGCATTATCGAATTAGCTGACTCATGGTGACTTTTTAATAGGAGTTTTCGATCTGAAAGGTGAAAAACCTTAAATGCTCAGAAATTTCACGTTTGGTAAAATTTCGAACCTTATCGAGTGGAACCACTCTGTTTCTTTTGGACACTTTCCAAATCCCTTGAAATTCCATAAAATCAAATAAAATCTTTTAAAAGTGCTTCGAATTCTTTATTCTTTAAATTTGAATCAATGAAAAATCCGTGGAATTTCATTCATTCAATTTTAGAGACATAATAGTCTTTTTAAATCTCTTCAAATTTCTTTAAAACACTTAAAATATCTTGAAATTCTTTAGAATCATTTCAAAATTTCTTGATATCCTTTGAAAATATATGGAATTATTGAAATATCTATAATTCAAGTTCACTCACATTTACTTCCGTACAAATTAAAGAAAAAATAGCTCGAAGTACGTAAGAATTCCAGTCGTTTGAAACTGGGGTATATACGGAATAAATTTTCGAAATAAGGGTACTTTAGATGCCAGAAAAATATGTGGAGACGGGCTGTGAGGGGGGATGCCTCATAAATTTGCATATATAATTGAACAATAGAATCGGTGCCGTTATTACACAAGCTCTCAGCAGAGAGAAAGCCTTTTGGGTAAGAGACGCATCAAAGTGATACATCAAATAGATAGATATGCGAGACCTCGTGGAAAGTGAGAGAAACAGGAAGACAGATCGCTTCGATACGAAGGAAGTTGCTCGATCGGGTGCTATAATCTGCGTTGTATAGGAACGCGCCAGTTCAAGAGAAATGAGGAGAAAGAGTCGAAGAGATGGAAAAGAGAGGGAAAAAAAAGGAAAAAAAAACATTCGTTAAGGCATGACCTTTAGTGGCGGGAACGTGGGAGGTTATAATGCACTTAGTGCACGGTTTCGTTTATCGTTGTCGTGGAGGTTGTGTTGTAGGATGAATGCAGGTCGGTGTGGCGGAGCTGGTTTTTTGTGGTGGGGGGCAGGAAGGGTGAGAGAGAGGGAGATGGGACAGAGATGATAGGGGAAGCGCTAGTGAGAAAGAGAAGGAGAGCGAGGAGGTCAAAGGCCTCCGCCTGGCTCTGTACAGTGCCAATGTGCATGAGTAACCACTGACTGAGCCACTTTACTCTCTACCGACTACCCCATCTCCTCCTCTTTCTTTCTTTCTTTCTCTCTCTCTTTCCCCTCTTTCCCCTCTCTCCCTTTCTTCTTTTCCCTCTACAAGCTCTCTCGCTCTTTGAGTTCTCCCTTGTCCGACCATTCGTCGATAATGTATTCCACATACAGATTGTCGCACCGGCATACACGAACTCTCACTTACATACTTTCGTGCAATCGTGTACCTGGTGAGATATGCGCGTATATTTACGTTCAGTATTGGCACATATACGTGAGCCCAATGGCGTAACTAACGGGCACACAGTTAGAAAATTGTCGATAGTAATTTCTTCTCGGGGCAGCCATGCATCACGTCACGATCTTAGGAATATTTTAGGGGATTTAAAATACATATTTCTTATGTGGATAAAAAAAGGGGACTCCATAATGGACGGAAATAACAAGCTAAAATTCATACATTTAAAATTGGAGAATTTAAATTTTCAAGCATCTGGCATTAACATTTTGGAATTAAGGTAATTAAAATTGGATAAAATTATATATGTATGTATTATATTAAACAGGAAACTATTTTTGTTTCCTTTTAAGCATGCAAATGCAGAGGTGACATTGAAGACAAGCCTGTAAATGAAGTTTCTTGTGAAATACACAATTGTTAAGCATATATTCTTGACAAAATGTGTTTATCTTGAATTTTCGATATCATGCGAACAGATGGCGCATGCAGATTATTTATATCACTTGCGTATTTCCAACAAATGACGGATGTATCCTCAATTTAAGATTAACGTCATTTATGAGGAGGTAGGTCTGCTCTTATTGCAACACCTATTCCATTAACGCAACTTGATACAACTTTAATTCCAGAAAATAATTATGCATCTTTTTTCAAGGTTGCAAAATTGTCTTGAGTAAGCAAAACAATGTTATGTTATACAGTCCGACCATTCAAGATTTATAAGACCCTACCCTAATCCTTGTCTGGTCTTGGACGTCACAAAGTGACTCAGCCCAAGTTTTCTCCTCTTTTTTCTTTAATTCTCGACTGTAACTTTTTTTAATCCTCCCAAGCAAGTATCATGATTTAAACGAGGCCTGGGAGAGTTTGAACACGCATAAGCACCAACACAAGTATTTATAACCGACTCATTTATATCGTGGAAGTGTTTTTGTTAAATCAATTTTATAACTGGTCGCACCACGCCATTGAAGAAATCGTGTAGATGAAGTCTGTAGACGGAGCTGGTTTATCGCACGCAGTGATGCGTAGAATTATCAATTCGAAAAAAGAAACCAGTCTTGACGCAAAATCGTAAAGACGATTGATGTAGGCTCAGAGGTTGGCGGATTGGTTCAGAAATGCGATCTTAATCGGCGCAAAACAGACATTAGACCAATCAGTCTTAATTAATTATTGAGAAGCATCTTCTCTGTCCACTTGATCGATATCAGCGACTAGTGAACCTTGAGCGCTGTTATTTTCTATCTTTCTCAATTAATAGTTCATTACTCAGCCCCTGGTCCCCTCTCACTCAACCTTTCTCTCCTTAATGCTCTTTCTCCTTCGTCAATTCAATTTAATGCTTCCTGCGCTCATTTACCGGAGTTTATTGTGTTTATAAAATTGATTTATTATATAAGATAACGTCCGTCTTCGTTTCTGGGAAACAAAGTTAATTGCCATGTAACTTTTCAATAGCGCATGTTCAATCATATTTCTCTCTGAATTGTTCAATATTCAAATGTGCATTTAAAATTAAAATAAGTGATACAAGCAAGAGAGATAATTTATGAAATAACTATGTATTGCTTTCTTCCATAATTGCTCATTAATCATCTCTCTTTCAGAATAAAAGAAAGAATGTCTTTTTCGAGGTCTTTTTTTTCTCTTGGCGACACTGCGTCTTAAAAAAACTAGATGAAATTATCACACGCTCAGGAAATTATGAGACGTCATCTTTAGGATATAACACCTCACTCAACCACCTATCAAGTTACATGGCTCGATACCCAACGTCCCCTCATTAACATTAATTAGCATTAATTAATACTCAAAGACTCTTTTACTTTCAATTGCACCTTGCGGATGCTAACTTGAATAACATACCAATAAATAAACATCGCAACTGCTTTACATGCATATAGGTTTTTTCCCCTGAAAAACATACATTCCTATTTCTTGTCAACAGCTTCGGGCAAGGCATTAAAGGCGATATCGGGATTATTTAAAATAAAAAGTATATTTAGTCTTAATGCTGGATTTTTTCTTGGCCAGTGGCATTTTATACTTATCGATACTTATCTTATATATACTTACTTTACTTACACTAAAGTACATTGCGATTTTAAGAAACAATAATGAAGTATTTTAAAAACTTTTTCCTATCTAAAAGTCGATGACACTCAAGGAAAATTTCAATGACTAATATTTTCCGTGTATATAGATTAATATGACTTTCTTCTCTTTAAGTTTCGAGATGTTTAAACAAAAACAACTCTTATCGTTCATTATATCACTGATGAAGCACATTGCAAAACAGATTCCGTGGATATATACATATAGTGTCTATATATATTGAGCATATGCCTAACACCTGCTTTCTCGTTATTAAAGGTTCACGGCAAATAATTAAGGCTGACGAAATAAATGCTGTTTGTATGAGGGTGCCGTTGCATAAAAAAGTCTCCAAATGACTTGCACGATCAAGGCATGATTCACAAACTCACAGTAAACACAATCTACACATATATAGAAGCCATTAATAGGTTAATTATCCTATACCTTCTGCCAAGATAATAAAAACATACATCATTTTCGATTAGCTTCAGTTTAAAGGGTTGAAACATTCAACTCACAAAACAGGTGTTTCCCCTTTCTAATTTCTATTATCAGAAAATGAATATTAAATGCGCCCATTCTATAAATAACATAATTCATAGCTGCAACCGTAAAGAACATTTGCTGAGCAATTACGCCTCCTCCTATTTGTAATGCGATAGTATCATATTCATACTCAATTGCATCCTACAAAAATAGCTCTCGCGAAACGTTACATAAACAGAAAGATCTTTTATCTCCTCTAATAATGCGGAACCGATAGTGGCAATCATCAGCTGTAATCTTGATCGAGAAGTTTTTCACTGGGACGCACTTTGGTATCGTGCGTGTTGTGTTAGTGTGTAACGACACCATGCCACGGCAGATGCATGAACATGAATCGTTATTTACAAGATGGCCGTCACTGCCACGTGACCCCTTGCCGCTGCGCTGCCATGAACGTTACAACTCACGACTCGACTCAGTTCCTCTCTACGTGCAGTTCTGTATATACATATATATAGTATATATACATTATACATATATATATGTATTCCGAGAGGGGTCGACTGCATTTTACGTACATCGTACACTCTCTCGCACTTACACAGACACTGGCAGACATCACAGATAAGGAGAAGAGGGTGAGCGAATGTTGGTGTTCGGTATGGACTGTGGGTCTCGAGACTCGAGCAGGCCGGCAAACGAGCCCATTTTATTATTACTATTTGTTGCCTCTTGTACGTGTTTCCTGTTTGGTCGGGAACATGAATACCTGCGCGCACACTTCCTCCCTTTCGTGTCTTTTATTCCCATCATGTTTTACTCTTTTCTGTCTCCTTTCCCGTCGCATTTCTCTCTTCCTAAGTCTTTGCCCTTTCCAGAACTTGTTTTTCTCTTTCTCATCTCAGTGCCCTTGCGATCAATCGACGCGCATTTAACACGTGGGTAGAACTCTTACAATTTTCCAGCGAAGCGGAGACGTTGAATGAAGGGACAAAAGAATCCATCACCTTTATACGTTTGTTGTTCAGTAGCTTTTGTTATTCGATGCCTCGACCTTAACGAATGGTCGAGGCAATGTGAATTCTCCTTAATTGACGCAAATCCTCTCTGCTTAAAGGTCCAAGTTGAATGCTCTGAGTTTATAAATTTAGAATACCTTGGGGTAAACTTTCGCTCTTATGTAGAATTACGAGATTGAAAGCTTATTAAAGAGATAAAAGAATTATATCTTTCATGAGCAGTGTTGCTCGTCCCTCGTCAGGAAGTCCCACACTTCCTTCGGAAATCTATAAATCCAAAGGATATTCTTTCAATTTTATAATCTACATGTATAATGAAGTGCGAGATGAAGTGTCACGTAACTCTACCAAAGCATTCGGCTATAAAGGTTCAAACTGGTGCATATTCCCCGACTTTTCAGCACATGATATGCCCGAAGGGGAATTACTGTCGAAACTGAACGTCTACCCTTTTTGGACTTTCGCTTCATTTCGTTATACTTCTCTTTGTTCGACTCGTGGTGAGTCTGATTCCCTTACTCGTGAATCACGAGATCACGAGTAGTCAGGACGAATCCGACGAATCTCTATGCGAGTTGATTCGAGAGTGAACCGCCCCTCGCCGCATACCTCTTTTTCTTCATCTCTTGATCTCTGTCTCGAGTCAGGAGTCGACAGCCTCGTCGAGAACGCGATAATGTTTTAAAATAGAGAGGAAAGAATTCGAGGATGGTATTACTCGATCGGACATTCGAACTGCTGAATTCAGTTAGAAATTTATGTTGGTAAAGATCAGCGGGGAACGCATTCCGGATATCCCTCGAAATTCCTTAAAATGTACAAAAGCATTTCATATGGAATGCTTGAAATAAATGATGTCTTCCATTTCACGTTTTTGATGTACATATGTTGATGTCATTCCGAATCCCCTTTTAAAATCCTTGAAATCCCATTTGTTCTCAAAATTCAAGTATTCTTCGACCAAGAAAGCCCGAGAAAAATTTGCAGAATATGTATCACTTTCATTCCCTCCCTGATCGATGAAATACAAATACAAAGGTGTTGGAGGGGAGAAGAAAATAGGATAATAATATGTATGCATTTTATTTGAGGGTGGCTGAGCAGACTGAGCATTCGGTTTTGAACAGCGCGGATTTACGGACTTCGGAGGGGATGATGTCCTCTATATATATAAATATGGTACACATATATATAATACTCTATAGAATCGATACCGACTTGCGCAAACACATACCACGCAACACACAGACGCGTGTACTACGCGTGCCGGTTCTTTGCAATGGAGCCTGCATTAAGTGGCATAGTCTCGATCAAGGTCGTTCCCTCTTCAACGTTGCTTGGAATCGACGCCATTCAAATTCACTTCGTGCCAGACGAGTCTGAGGCACAGACACTGTATCAATACTGCTCTTAGCCTCCTTTACCATTTTCCTTTATTATCGATTTAAATCATTTAACCCGTTATTTCAAAACAATAAAAACTTACACAGCACGTCTATTTTTCTCATAACTATTTCCACATTGTTTGGTATACAGTATCTGGGTCTGAAATTGATTTGCATGCTGATATTAGCATCAATTCGCTTAAGGTCATGCGTGACGCGACTGCGAAAACTGTAGCATTGTTTCCAGCAAATGAGTTTGAATTGTCATTCGACGTTGGAAGACATAATTGCCTGTGCGAACTTGTATGATTCACCCGGTCGGTAGAATAAAAGGATTTCGACTCATTGCCGTGGAACAATGGGATCGCTTAGCGGTATTTTAGCTTCTGCGTTGAATTCCTTCAAAATCAACTTCATTGGCCTTATTATGCTTCCAGTTCATTGTCTCGAGTTAATTAACTACTTGCACTATTTCCGCAAGATTTATACTTTTATAATAATTACTTTACACACCACTAGCATGCAATTGTTTGCATTAAGACTAATGAAAACGTTTTCTTTGTTACAGGTAAGTGTACTCGAATTTATGGACATATAAAGTTAATCTATAAGGACCTGCGTGAGTACAATCTCAGATCTAATCTTACTCTTTTTAATGTTTGGGATTATAATTTCACTTCACCTACACATATTTTATGAGTTTTCACAGTTTTCGAAATTAAGTCTGGATAGCGTGACGTGGCTACTGTCTCGGTGTTAATGGGTTAATTAATATTAGAACAAGGATCAGGTAAAATGCGCTCTCTCAATCCGAATTAAATCTTACTAATTAATTGCATTTTCGTGTTAATTCAAATAGTGCGAAGTCGTTTACTGTCAATTAGTTAAAAGTTACCAAGTCAATTAATAACAAGGACGAATTAAACTAATTAAAGAAATTGGTAACTCGCTACTAATTGAATTAGTAACAGTAGTATTAAAGGAAATAGTATAAATAACTAAATAAATTAGTTAGACTTTCTAAATAGATTAATAAGTTGTTTTTACTAATTTACTTTGGTAATAGATGACTTACTATTTCATTTAGTAGAAAGTGGAGAAATTACTAATTCAGTATTCAAAGATATAAGACTACAACTAATTAAATTATTTAGTTAAATTCTTACTAATTCAGATTGAGGGAGGGATGTAATTGTAGAACTGTACCCCTCTGTCCTTGGAAGACGTGCGTCTGCTAAACGAGTTCATTAAGTTCACAGTCTAAGCATGAATATCTGTGAAGAGCCGTTGAATATCCCTTTAATACAACTTTCTCCCTCACGCATTCATACCGGCCTAAAAAGTAAATAATAGAGGCGAAACTCGCAGCTGTCGGGAATGCGAGAGACAGTATACACTTGAACCCAACATTAACTCTACTCTTCAGCATTACATAAGCCAGCAGGCTTTTAAGCCTTTATATGTCCTTTATAAATAAATGAGATATTTATGAAGCACCAGGTCGGCTACCGTAACAAATGCTTATATATTATGTTTAATAAAGAGTAGATTCATGCTCAAATTCCTCAAGTTATTTGACAAATTTACGAAATCACGAGAACTTTAATGATGAACCCATAATGATGATTATGGGTGAACCAAGTATCGATTCACACAATATACATATATGTAGTTGATAATACGCTCCTCAACACGCAAAGACGAAGTTCTATGACTAACCAGTATATGAAACGTTAGTCATGGTTATGCTTCTATAGCTCTGGAAACCTAGAATGTTCCACATAAACCATGTATGATGCCAGAGTCTCGAATATTAATACGAGAAGCTACCTGAAACGGGTTACGTTACATATCCGCCTGTCGATTGAATATCGAAGAAACCATGTTATAAGTGTTGAGTGTTACCTTATCCATGAAGCTTCCGAATTGAGTTCGGAATAATCCCAAGCCTCGAGAGGGTTTTAGTTAATTTTTAATAGATTCACAAAAGTAGGAAGGTCGAAAATACATTTGCTTAAATATCTTATGTAATTTCTTCACGAAGGTTTACGTATGTTCGGAGACTGTTAATGTCATTCAGCAGTTCCATGAACGTGCTCGGTGACAACTGTCTTGTCTCGAAAGTGACAGATGTATTTTCGAGAATGCAGAGTCAATAGTCGAGAAGCATTTCACTTGATTATTCAAACTGAATCTTTTCACTGATATTCACATTGCGCATTAAGTTTTTCTTAACAGTCTTTTCTTATCGTCAAGGTCGAGATACGGCTATCTAAATCTAGAGTCTGAAGACAAAACCTAATATATAAAAAAAGAGTCGTATGTTCTTATATTGTTGTTCTTATATTGTTGTTCTTATATTATCGTTCTTATATTGTTCTCTTGTACTTTCTCACAGTTTCTGAAGTAATTTATGCCTTGTGAAGCGACTTCCTCCTATGTTTGTATAAGGAATACATTTCGCAAACGGGACTGACATACATGCAAAAAAGGCTTCTGTAACCTATACGAATAACATCTGAATTCTAGATGTCGTTCCGAATTCGTGAAACTTGTGTTCATAACAAAGGCTATTTTCGTGAAAATAATTAGCATAATTTAAGTTTCGAGAATTCGGAGGAGAATTCTTTAAGAAAAGCGTGATTAGAGTAAACAAACAGATATCATTTAGCGGGAATAGTCAGTAAAAATGAGGAGATAAGCGTAATCAGGGAATTGAGTACTTGATAGATAAAAATAGAATAGATTAGCAATTGTCAAGGAAATAAGAGATTGTATTTTTTCGCGATGGGTATTATTGTGATAAGAGACATACGCAATATCTTCAATTATTCATGAATCTTGAAACATTTGCGATTATAAATATTTTCAGATAAGCCAGCGTCATTTTGTTCATTTTGAAGCTTTTCTAAACGTTCTGACGGATTTCGAAAGAAGCTAAACGATAATAAATTCCTAAAACTTCATTTTTAAAACTCTCGGACTTTTCCCTGATATTTCCAAGATTAATTATTATTTCCATTGATACTCAAGACACAAGGATCTTAATTTTAAATGAAAATATTTCGTAAAGAAATTTTAAGGATTTGAAGAGATTTTTTATTTTTTAACAATTAAAATTAGGTGAAAAATGAATGATAATTATTCTGCGACTTCAAGTTTAGAATCAAATTTGAAGTGGCTTCGGTCTTGACATAAATTAACACTGATCTGATGAGAAGAGAAAAGAACATTTATATGTCACACTCTCTACGTTTAAACCTATTTTAATGCATTTCCATATTGATTTAAATACCTCGAAATCTTGTGAAATTCCCTAAAACCCCTTGAATTCTTTGAATGGATCAGTAAAAGTCTGATGTGGAGGGTTCTTGTCAGCGCATTTTACGACGGGGGGAATAGCACGATGGAGGGGCCGAGGGGAAAGTCGACTGTTCGCTGACTGTGCGGGATCAACGGTGCGGCGAGCGAGGGGAGGGAATCCGATGGTGGGGCGAGCTCTCCTCGCCAGTAGAGTAGCGGCTTTCCAAGTGGGTTGTTCTCACGTCTCTCCGTCCTGAATTAACGGGATTATCTCACAAAACACAAGTATCGGATTTAATAATCCTTTCCAGTGAAGATTCAGTGCCAAAACTACAATTCACGTGGATTAAATCTTGAAGGAATTTCACGGTGACAAGTTTCATGGGCTAGGTCGTATCTCGTCTAAGGTCTTTTGTTCTCGGTGAGTCTGGTGTAGCGAATTCCAAGTGCTTCAAAGTGCAAGATCTCTACATCGCAGTTGATTCTTGAGGCGCTACCAAAGAGTGTGAAGTGAAGTTTTTTTTAACGTAACAAATCGCGGTGTTTGCAGGTGCCACCTTTCTGGATTGATGAGTGGAGAAATAAGGCAAAAGCTCAACCGGGAAATTTCGTGATCGTTCGAGCAAGTAACGAGTGCGCGACGCGCAGCCATTGTTTGAGGAGAGGTACCGCTCTCCGTGCGCACCAGCCGAGTTCGTGCCAGGCCAATTATTTGTAATAGGTGTGCGAGTATATTCCCCGTACTTATTTCCTTGATTCGGTTCGCATTACGTGCAAGTGCAAGGTGGAATTGAGTGCTGGGAAGGACAAGCAAATTAGATGCTTGTTTGGTTCTTAGGAAGAGTGAGAAACTGATCTCTCGGGGGCGAGAGATGCGTATTGCGTAGCCCTTGAGCTGAAGAAGATCTTGGTAAACGAACGATGATATTGGAACAATCTGTCGCCGACTCAAGGACGGAAGCATGCCACCAGTGCTAGGAGGTGCGATGGCGGTCCTTCCGGCGAGCCCGCAAACAGCCACCCAGGGTACCCCGCACCCCTTAAGCCAGACCCAAGTACTGGGTAGCCAGGCCCAGCCCCAGCTGCTCTATCAGCCCTACAATTTGATGCCAAGTGGCTCGCCCTCTCATCAGAACACAGCCTTTCAGCATCATCATCATCATCTACATCATCTCGCTTCCGCCCAACAGGCCTCTTTTTTGCAAGACCCTAACAAATCCACTTCTGCCCACGCTATGTAAGTTTTTCCTCTATCAAGCCATTTTATTCTTTTGTTCGTGACGAAAGTCGAGTGATTGCGCGGGGAAGATAAATGTATTCCAAGTTCTTATCAGCAAGTCGTTTCACAAAGGTGTATTACGCCTCCCGAGTCTTAGAAAATGTTCTTGTAGGTTGACCTTGATGAAAAAGGAAAATGATAAGTAGGAGAGATAAGAATTGTTTTTCTGTTGAGTGCTCAGAGTTCGATTCACAAGATCCGGAATTTCTTCGATTTGGAGCGGGTACAACGACCTCGATTAACTTCCGAAACCTGATACGCGGTTGGCTAATGCGTCGGATTATTTTAAAGGTCTTTCGAGTTCGAAACTTTTACAAAAAAAGTATTAAAATTAAAAGATGAGTCGTATCACACAGTGAGGAAGTATCTAATTATAATATTTGTTGAGAAACAGGGGAAATCGAACTTCGGGAATAGAACTTGGATACTCTTAGCGACTTGTAAGTTATATAGACATCCGAGTAGACGTCTGCTCGCGTTTCTTTGTTTGAATTGCCTCCCTTTTATAAAATATACATACCTAATTCACAGATAGATAAAAAGGAGATTTCAGTGACAATTTCGAGTCGAAGAACGAAATAAGACCTTTAAAAAACGGCATAATCGATTACCCATGAAACTTGGACGAGGCGGTATCTCTGGCCTGGAACGAATCTTGTTGGGAATCGAGATGTCGATAGATAGTCGACCCTGAACCGGAACAGGGAGAAACGTTCTATACGTGACCAGCAGAGTGAAACTTGGAATGACTCGACAAGCAAGTCTAATTACTTGCCTTTCGTTTTCGAGCAATTAGTCGTATCGCCAGGACGCTTAAAACTGGAACTCGGCAATTTTTTCAACGCACATACTTGCAGGTGGAAATTTAAGCGATCCATCGCTGTTATATCATCCGACATAATTCTGCGTGACTCGTCGACTAGCAGTTTTTATATCGTGTTAGTTTTTCTTGTCTCGACTTGGAGATTTCTCAAACTTTCACGGGAGTGAAACATTTTCCTTTAAATGACGTGATCTTTTTCCCTCAAGTGTGATACGGGACTTGATAAATATCAGTAGGAGGATTACTCATCTAAATAGTAATTATAATCTGAATAGTAATTCTTTCGATCCGATAATAAATTCCAGAGATTGTGAAATAGTCGACAACGTCCATTTAAAGATGTCGAAGTCCAGGTGGGAAATTAATAGAGCCTCTGACAGGTGGAGAGACAAGATAGACGGCAGTGCATGGGATTCTTCTGACCGGGAAAGGAGAATTCCGGTTTGGTTCGTCGAAGGCCACCAGTCTACAGATAAATTTCGCTCGCAGACTGCTGTTCTCATAGTCATAGTGCATAAAATACCCAACGACACGAGCCTCGCTCTCATATAATGAACCTTCGAAAAAGCGTAACAATACGGTTAATCAGGCGCCTGGTTGCTTCCATTCAGCAAAAAAAAAACCTTTTAGACATTCTCTTTATTGCCTCGTCAGGTTGAGGGGGCTCAGGTAGAAATATTTCAAGTCCACCTTCGATACCATACATCTTGACAAAACCTCTGAGGCTTTTGTTCCGAGAAATCTTCTACCTGCTTCTCAAACTTGTGGATTAAAGCCTATATAGATATAATATAACGTATTTTGGTTGGAGGGAAAAGTATTCCGGTTTTTTACACATAGAGTTATTAGAGGTCAGTGAAGGTCGTATAGCTCGAGTCATTCGGAATGCCTAGAAATACAAATGTTGCGTTATCTATTGAACAGTAAATGAAACCACTCACATTGCGGTGATTGTTGGGCAAGTTAGAAAAGATAATTTCGCAATCTACAGTTTCAATTCTGATTTAGTCATGTCTTTCTACAAAGATGCAATCTTGCTTTCCTTTGTTCTTTTCCCTTCATCTATTACTTGGATTTGTATTCGTCACCTGTACTTCAGAATCGAGATCAGAGCTGCCAACTGATTGTCTAAAGTCAAATTATTTAAGATTAAGATATTTTAACATAAGATAAAATTTGAACTCTTCCGGAATTATTTAATTATTGATCATTAGTTACAACGCCTAAAAATACAGAAAAAAGAAACTTCTTGAAGGTCGTATTTCGTCGGAACGGAAAAGTCAACAGCCCTCTGCCATCAAAACTTGCTCTTGTATATTTTTAGACTCTAATTCGTAGAGAAACGCTCGACTCATGTTACGGTCGACTTGTCAAGCGCAGAAACGAGATTTTCAAATGGTTTCTCGGTTGGATGTGAGCAGCATGCATCTGGTGATTTGGTCTGGTAGCGGTAGGTTTGTCTTTCTTGACCATTCCTCGATTTGTGTTCTCTGGATTCGCCCTTTCCCTCGCTTCGATCCTTCACATCTCTTTTTCTTGCTCGCTCGATTCTTTTGTGAAAAGCAGTGAATCACAACCGTAAAGTATAACTGTGATCGTCAAGTCGGACAAGTCCCCAGGGTTACCATCTAGGTCGATCAAGACCTGCCCCATTGCTTGCTTTCTTTTTACGTAATACCGAAATATCTATTAAGATTCGCCTCGAGCACACTCGTAATGGCGATTCGACACACGCCCTTCGTCCAGAGAAATCGTGAAAGGTTTTTTGTAATTGAAAAAGCAACGGGCGGTCTCAAAAAGTTACGCTATTGTAGAGATAATGCTAATTTATTCTAAAGCGATCTTTTCCTATTTAAAGAAGATAAGATTTCACCCACTCTAGACTTATCTATCGTTGTCAAACAATATCTATGATGTAGGTATATATTTTTTTATATAGAGTTATAAAGAAATTTTTTTAAATAACGAGAAGTCATTGTACTCGAGGCAAAAAATTCTGTCTGCCCTTATTGCATCCGACCCCTCATTTAATCTTAATATCTAATCTGGAGTTTTATGTAATGAGAGTTAAAGATTCTCGGAATCTTATCAAAGAACGCAAAAGCGATTCGCGTTATCCAAGACGATTCGTGCCTCTCTTTACACTTTTACTCACTTGTTTTTCTTGAATTGGCACGTATCATTGAGGAAATGGGTCGTAAAATTACGACAATTACGATTTAAGAAGGATTCTTGAAAAATTAATATCTGAAATTCGGAATAATGTGTTGAATGCCAGGAATTGTTTTGACTTTATTCCAAGAATTTATACGGAGTTGCCCTCTTGTTCTGTGAGTTATTTAGAATTATTATCTCTTTCAAGGACAGTTAGACACTAGGTAATCTAGAGCAGCTTTTTTCTCTGATTTCAAATGTACATTTTTTGATACTGGAGTGCGTCACAATACGAGAAACATGTGGGTAATTAATAATAGATACTTTTACATCACATGTAAAACCTTGTGAACGTGCTCATAAACTGCTAAAGCACTCCTGTTCGTGCATGTATGTGACACGATCTCATTACTGATAAACACGTATAACGACTGTTCATAATACGCACTTTACACAAGTCAAGGACAAAACTATGGACGAATGCTTAACGACACACGTTACCAACCTTTGCAATATCGGTATCAGTTTCTTTCCTTCTTTCTTTGATGAATCTATATATAATGTAATAGGCGTTCACACTTTTTATTATATTTTTGTTTAATCTCATTTTATTTACCAGAAGTTTTGAATGTTCAGATGAACGAAATATTCTTTCTCAATTCTATTATATCCAGAAATATTGTTCTAATTAAATATAACAATAGACCTTACAAGCTTCTTTCATATTGTACAGAATTATTTTCAATGTAAATGAATCAAGATTTTAAAATTTTTACAAGTTTCAAATACAATCAATTTAATTTTTGTAATCCATAAGAATTCTTTAAACTCACTTAAAATTTCTTTAAATTAATTGAAATTCTTTAAAGTGAATCATTACTCGGAAAAAATTAGTCATCGACTCTAGGATATGTCAAAACTTCATAAACTTTTTTTTTTAAATCTAAAGTACTTTTTGTGAAGAATAAAAACAGCTGACGAAACATTTTTTTTTGACATATTGATTGAGATATGTTGAGTGTCACTTAAAATTTCAAAAACTGTGTTAGAATTCTTCACGAAAAGTACTTCAGATTTTTAAAAAAACTTTGTGAAGTATTTCAAAACAATCAGTTTTCTTCTCTCAGATTTTATTTCAATTCACGCAACTTTTTTTTTATTTGAAGGTCAAACGAACCGTGTACAATCTTCTTCTTGCATGCATCTTTGATATTAGACTTTGTAACGATCGTAATGAGAAGCGTCTTCTGTTGTTTATCAGCCCTGAGAAACTGATAAAACCTGCGAGGATGTCTAATGCATACAAGAGCGGTTGCGTCGTGCGATTTATGTCAGAGAGATTACAGAGTATAGTATAAAACGCGCATAAATTGAGCACAGCGTTAGCATTTGCGATGTGCAGGGTCGTCAAGTGACCTCCAAGGATATATCGTAACACATATACTTATCGCAGATTTTTCTCAGCCATTGTCTTTGACCGAGACGTTATTCGTTGAAGGGGTACAACTTGGCTTCGGGCCCATAACTGACTCCTGATTTCACACGGGGGCGGAACGATTTCACATTTGTAGTATCGAGAAGCTGACGCCGAATTCCGCTCTGGATTATTTTTGTTTCTCTATTCGTGTCAGCAGTGGACGATCTAAAGTGTAGCAATGGGAATTCTTGATGAATATTTCTCTCCACATTCCATCAAATTAATGCAGAAGGGACAAAGGCAATTTATTTTTTAGAGGCTCTACAGTATAACATTTATTTGACATTCTCTATTTTTCGTTTTACATAATGAGACATTCTGAGAATTTTTTAGATCGAATTATAAAAATAATCACGAAACTTGTTTGGATATAAGGATTTCAAGAACTGGCTTGTTTTGCAAAGTAGTCCACATTAACATAAACTGGTTGCCAAATTCCTGAGAAGAAAATCATGAATTTCTGGCGGAGATCGCGTGTCAATTTTCTCACGACCGAAGGCTACGAAATATTTGACATTCGCGGAATGAAAATTGAAAGTTTAACACATGGTCGAACGTATAGTGCGTTCACCTTCTCTTCGGCTAGCTTTGTCTTTCAAATCTCTGTTATTTCTTGCGATATTGTTTTTTTTTTTTTCCTCCCCGATAATAATTTGTGTATACTGACTCGAAAGATTCGAGGGTATAATCTTTAGCGTCGCTTGGACCAAAGTGGTTTGGCAGGTACATAAAAAGTAAAATATACATACACTTTGACCCAAGGGGCGCATGATTTGAAACTGTTAAAAAAGAGAGGCCTTTATGATACGTAATCAAACTGCGAACTAAATTACTCAAACCGCAAATTACGTAGCCTGAAAAGCGAGCTTAAAAGAAAGTGAGAAATATCATGTTATTGACTATAATTACAGCTCTATTTTAACAAAATATACCGGCGGCCCTGAGAGTAAAGCTCTTCTTGAATTTTGGTATTTTCATAGTGGCACATGTACTCAATTTGGCTCCTGGATCTTCGCCAAATGTTTACGGAAATAGAGAAAGGATGAAACGAGAGAAGCAACCAACTTGGGGTATAATACGTTAATTATATAGTCAGTCTTTATCTAGAGGACTTACTCTCGTCTCTTAATAATCTTGAGTTAAGATTATCCCATTTAGTATCAACGTGGAAAATTCACTATGATCCGACATATGATGAAACAATTAACTTTTCGAAGAAGCTTTAAGTTTCGCAAGTCTTCTTTGACTTGCTATTAGACTATTTCTATACTCCACGTGTAAAGATTGCCTCGAGCTTGGCAAGGGTCTTTTGCCAAGAGTTCGATAACCCCCTTTAGAGTGCAGAAAGTAGGTAATTTTCGAGATTGTTTAACTAATATTATTGGTAGTAAAAATAAATACACGAGGGGTTGATCATCTTTATTTGAAACCCCATAAAATCTATTGAAATCTTAAATCTGGTGTATACTAATAATTTGTCCTGCGGATTTTTTTTTAAAGACATTTTCAAAGTGCTTCCGAACTTCTCTTTTTTCACTTTTTATTAGATTTTTATTTAATTTCTTTTTTGTAATTTTCTTAGAAACGTTTGAAATAAATTTATCATTTTTTGAAGTTCGTAAAAAAAAAAACATGTGTCGCTAATTTTCTTTAGATGCAAATGTTATTGAGTGGAGCGTGTGTCGGTTTGTGATCGTATCAAAGTATTCTGTCGGACGAGGAAAAAGTAGGGTCGGAAGATATATAGTTGGATCGATCGCAGGCGATTAAATTTCCGTCCACCCTCGTTCATCGCTATTATTTGGCTTTACGTCCTTCCACGGGAGCTTCCATTCAGTTTCGTTCGTTTGGTTACCCCAACTTTACCCCTGTCCACCTCCTCATCGATCAACGATGTCGCTAGGAACACCCTTATCATTTTCAACCTCACCAAGCTCCAACTTTTACATAGTCGTTCACCCCCTGCGCCCATTCTTCGAGTTATCGATTGCCCTCCTCTTCAGAATGTCCACAGCACCTTGGAATATCACAACACTGCCAATTCCCTTAACCTCCATTTTCCCGAGAAAGGATTGTTTTGAAGAAAAGAAATTCTACTGAATTGAAGTTCGTTCAAATTAACGATTTTTTGTATTGATTTCATTTTAAACAAATATGGTTAAAATATTTGTGTTAAAATATTGTTTCATTATTAATTTGCATTGAAAATAATTATGTATAAAAAAAACTGGTAGCGTTATATAACCAGGGCTTTAATCTAAATAGTTTTGTAGCTCGCGACATTTTATTACACGTTAAAATATTTACGATGTTGATTTGAATTCCTTATCAGAGAGAAAAGTTGATCCTGATTTAAAGCTTTAATTCCAGATATTAATACAGAGCAATGAAATCAGCGTGAATCAGAGATACATATGACTGGTATCTTTTTCTTGCACGCGATGAATTTTATTGCAAATTATTTAAAATCGCAAACTTGCATTCTCACGCTTTCTGCACTCGAGTGCAAACTCGTCGTGTTTTCTACATGACGTAATACTTGAAACTTGGGATTTCAATTTCAATCCAAGAAAATGTACAGATTAAAAAGTATACCTACTCTCAAAAAAATATCAAAATTCTGGTTATTTTACTCCTATGTACTATTTTTTTCTCGATAATGTGTTATTTAAATCAGAATTTCTAGTTTAAACAACTGGAATGCTGGTTAAATCAATCAGAAAAAATAGCAAGGGCATATATTTAACCATAATTGTGTGCTAGTCAGGATAATTGCGTTACAAAAATCGACCTTAATCTTATTTACAATCGTAACTATTGAACTCCAGACTATGGGTGTTGCAACATAAGAAAATGTTCATGATTCATGATTCACAAGTTGTATTAAAGCACCTTTCACCAAGTTCACTGGAAAAGACTGCAGATAGTCTGAAGTAAAACACGCAAAAGTCGGCGCCAATGGGAATGAGGTATACAATTCAATGCATCATTCAGATAAGCTTAGGCGTATACGAATGCAAATGCAAATGCAAATGAAAATGCAAAAGCATATGAAACTACAGTTTAAGTTTAAATCTCGTTTAAATCTCGTTAAAATATACGTACTACTTAATATTTATACACCAACTTCCTCAATAATCCTAAAAGCAAATTTGTTTAGGATATCAATATCATTTAAAACATTTATAAAGTTAATAACCCTCATAAGACCTTGAAATTCCATAGAGCTTTGCTATATTAAATAGTGATTTAAATTGTAAATATTATAAATTGTGAGTATTGTTATTAAGTCTGGAACGTGCTCTAAAGATGTTATATTTTCTAAAATGAAATACGCAGACAAATTTGTATTCACAATCTTTTACGAGCGCTGACGTTCACTCGTCGAACTGAGCCAAAATGTTATAGTCTAATTTTACTTGGCTCAATAGTCATATGAGTAGGAAAATTACTTTTTGCGTGCTAATTTCCTACCTTTCTTATCCATATTTACATTAAGATTTTATCTATCTAGATAAAGAGTCCAAATTATTCAAATATAGGCGTTAAAGTACTTCGGGGTGTCTTTTTTTAAATCTATTGTTATTTCTAAACACATTTAATCTTATCTTTCTGTAGTGCGCAAATTAATATAAGATAGGATCTTCAAAGTGACCGGCTTTCTCTATTGTTAAACAAAATACAGACAATCAGGTGTAAGATAAAGTTTCTTACTTTTTTAAAATTTCAATTACATAATTGAAACCCTGCTGTTTGTATCGAAATTTCGGTAGTTAGATTAAATGTGATTTGACTTATCGTTTTCCAACATTGAATCTTTAATCACAATTTGAAATTTACAAACACGCCCGTCCTTGAAACGCAATCGTCAACTCATGAATTAAGATTTAAGTTGTGCTGAAAATTACGTCATTCCGTTTGTAAGTGAAGACAATTTCACAATTTCACGATTGGCGTTGAATCTTACAATATCCTTGGAATTGATTCAAATTTCCAAGTGAATTGAATATTTAAATATAAAATCACTAGATCGTTGACTTACCTATGAATTTAATTGTGTCGTTTATACCTAAACCTGACTAGGCAAAAAATTGTACATATTTGACGAAAATTTCGATAAAGGTCATGGCTCGAGTTAATTACTTTCTTTCTTGTTTTTTGACTTATTTCTTAGAACATATTTCATTTTAAATGCTCTTCTGGCACTCAACGAATCTATAGTCTCCAGCAAGTTCCGTTAAAACTTTCTCTCGCTTGCACGAAGAATAACGTAACAGACTTACGCAATAAATCAGAGACAGATTTAGTTCCGATTACAGGTGCACGAGCTGATTTCAAATAACAGTTATTCTACTTTAACTTGTTCATTCATTGAACTTTACAAGCATCGTAGATTTCTTTCATTTACATAAAATGCATGATCTCGCGACCTTCGAAAATAAACAAGAGTAGTATGATTTGCATTTTACAATTTATGAACTAGAAGTTGGATTATTCATCTAAACTGTATTTTAATTAATACAACCATTTCTTAATCAAGTTTTTCCAGTAATCTAAATATTCTAAATAACCATTTGAAATAAATTTCAATTACCCTATTTCAAAATAGGGTAACTGCACCTACAGTGGGTTATCTTTACCTAAATAAATCTTTAAATATGATTTACAAATTTGAATGGGAAAGATTTTGTACTTTCAAAGATCTCAGTATAATTCTTAATCAAGAGACTCATGACTTTTCTATGATCAGATAAAACGTCTATGTACTTGAGGTTTTTTTCTATGAGGTTTTTTTCTACATTAGTCTGACATAAAATACAATCACGGATATCGGTCGCAGTCGCAACGAACAAGTTTGTTGCGAACCGGTTGGAGGAGAAAATGAAAATAGAAAAAAAAAGAGTCCAAGCAAGGATGCGTAAGTCCTTTTTTGGTGATCTGGGATCCGAGGTTCTGGTTTCGGTTAATCGGGACAGGATTTTTTAAGGTTGTCCTGCTCACTTACCCATCCGGTTTACTATAATATGTACTGTCGATTTGGTTTTACTGGTCTCCATTCGCTGGATTTCAAGCGGCATTTAAGGAGAAAGAGAAAGAATTCCTGCTCTTGACGGCCTTCGCTCTTCACCGGAGATTAACCTTCTCACAATTCTTGGTGATTTCAAACGTGTCGGATTTGTTTCGGTTAACCCTGACCTCATGTATTGCAGTGTCTAGAAATAAATATTGCCCGATGAGCATAAGTCATTTACATAACGCTTCGTTAATGCGTACTCAGCTAAACCGTATAAAACTCATTCGTTATCTTCCTTTCAGTGAAGGTAACGCCGTAAGAATTTCAATTATGTTCTTCTAGGAATAGATGAGAGCTCTTGACTATTATATTTATAGTTTCCATTATGGCTCGTGGAATATTTCTTGAAATCGTTTATTTCTTACGTCTTATCACTGAGCTTGAATAATATTTACTAGCGGTTAATCACTCGAATTCATAATGTACACTAAATTTCAACATTTCAAATGACTTATAAAATTTCATGAGCGAGTGTGCAGTGTGCACTAGTTTTCAATAGTTTCCTCGTAATTCCTTGAAATTATTTTGAATAATTCCAAATCGTGTGAAAAATATTGAAATCCCCTCGGAAATACCTTAAAATGTTTTGAAATCTCACTTGAAATTTGCTAAAATTCCGGACAACGTCGGGTAAGTTTCTGCTCGTTTGTTATGAATTTAAAAAACCATTTTCATTCTACAATTTCAGAACGCACATTAATTTCAATGATGAAATGGTGCGATTATCTATTTTGCATCTATATTTAAATGTCAACCAAGTAGAGTAAATAGACGATAGAATGAAAATAGGCTTTATCGCCTGATTTACATTCAAACGATCAATTTATTCATTGTACTTAATATATTCAAACATTAAATGTATTCAGTATTCAGCTTCGCTTGCTTTCGACGCATTGAGCGTGTTTTTTAAAGACACTAACAATTATGAATGCGACGATGAGAAATCGAATATCACATTTATTCCGCAATCTATAAATGGTGGTTGTGATTACGTATTCAACCATCCGTAACTCTCGTAATGAATCCGCTTTTCTCGTGTCAATTCCTGGATGAATTATCCGACTTTTTTTTCTTTTTATCGCGAAGTGCATGCGAAGGTTCCAGTGTGTATAATAACGCATATAAAACACATGACGAAGATCCACAAGCATCGCTTGGTCCTCCGACCGGGGATAAAGATAAACACTCGTATTGCTATAACTTGCGCAAGCGTTAATCAGGAGTTGTTAAAAGTCATGATATGCGCACAAACTCTCATGCATTTGTCTGCTTTATTGCAAATGGTGGAAAAGAAAAACCATTAGGATGCAACGCCTTTTCATTCACTCTTCCAGAATCCATAGAATTTAATTAACGAGCTAGCACAAACTTGTCTTACAAATTTCTTTCATAAAAGATACATTCAGCGTCTGTAAATATAAGAGTGTTTTATATTGCTTATTTTGCCCAGAAAAATGGCGCGTTCTAAAACCGTTGTCCAAAAATTTGACCCTTAGGGGCTCAGGACAATTGAAACCCTACCTCGTCAGGTAGTCGGGTTTCAATTGAGGTTTGTCACATTGTCAAAATACCAGGTAGAATTTTATTAGGTCCTTAGATGTATATTGAGATAAACTAATTACTTTGGGAGCATAAATCTTTAAAAAGCGGATTATCAGAATTCATTTTGTAGGAACTTAACAAAAGAATTTTCTTCGTTATTTAAAGGGGGCATATCCTTATTAAATTAAAATCTCCCGTCGTCCAAAGTTAGTGCCGAGTTTACGGAGAAGTTTAGCAGAAATCCCTCGGGAAATATTAAGAAAGATGTCTGCACACACACACACACACTTTGGAGAGGAAAAAAGTTTGACCCAACTTTTCATCAAGTTTGCTACTTACTTAATTTGGTTGCTTTCGGACACCCTGTGTATAAACGTGTCTGGATATATATATTTATTTACGGGTATAGATATAGATATTTATATATAGGCTGTTGGCTGGAAACGGGTTTCACCAGCGAGAAATCCAAGTTATCGCTCTGACAACGTGTGAGGATGACACGAGCCACTTCCTCGAGTTTCTGCCATAATGCTTCTCAAGCAGAAGTTCAAGGAAGTTAAACTCCACCTCTGCCGCGAAAGTTTGCTCCGACTTTATGTGCGTTGAGTCTGCAAGGTTAGCTCGACATAACTTTCATGGAAGAAACTTGCTATGAAATTCGTGATCTCCCCGTGAGTCTCTGGCTAACTTCCTCTCCTCGCCGAAGGAACAGGTTCACAGAAAATGTTCATTTTATTGCCTTTTACTGCACTGAAAGTCTCCAGAAGTCACTGAGATAACTTCAAATCACTTGATCACGTCACTTGATCACTTGGTCAAGTCAGTCGATTTCTTGAAGGTATCTTGCAATCTTCTGAAATTAACTGTCTTCTCAAGACGCTGAATCTGATGAAATCTCGTTAAAACCATTAAAATTCCTGAAAAATTGTAATCAATCATATAATTTGGTATCTTTTTTGTATTTGAATATTATTAATCGTCCACGCAATGTTTGACCATTTTTAACACGTTTTTTTTCCTTCTTTTTTGCAGAGAGCGGCGAAACGCGGAAGTGCGGGAGTTTCAGAAGAGGGAACGAGAACGAGAACACGAAGCGAAGATGGAACGAGAAACTCTGGAGAACAAAAAAGCAACCGACTTGGCAGTTCGCAAACACTTCGAAGAATCCCTCAGGCTAGCACATCATAAGGTGAGTCAGGCTTACTGTGTGCTTCCAATAAGACGTTATATGCGTTACATGTCCTCTCCTGTAAATTCCGTTATCGATCTCACCTTCAAGGAGTCCTCTATTCCATTTTGAAATCAAAGTCTATTTCTTGATATCTGACATATCACGCGAATTACCTGAAAATTATCGGGTACTTAATTTCCTGCTCCTCCTCACTCTATACCTTCCTCTTCACTTTATACCTTCCTCTTCACTCTATACCGATTGCCACTTTCGAATCCTTATCTGAACTCAGGCGGAAAGTTTCGCAGAGAAATCGCTCCCAGGTAACGTTGCTGACGCGGAGGGCGATTCGATTAAACTTTCTGGGGAGGCTAAGAACGTCTTGTTGAGGATATATTGAGCCTGTTTACACCGAGAGCTTAACTAGAGTAAATCTTGAAAGAGTAGCGTAAGGTTAGGTATCGAAAAAAGCGTAAAAGCAGGGCTGCCAACATTTCTAGAATTAATTCTGAATCGTCGGTAAAGTTGGGTTGCGTTGCCTTGTGCTTTGAATTTGTGCGATTTACTTTACCGACGATTCAGAATTAATTCTAGAAATGTTGGCAGCCCTGCTTTTACGCTTTTTTCGATACCTAACCTTACGCTACTCTTTCAAGATTTACTCTAGTTAAGCCCTCGGTGTAAACAGGCTCATTGTATCACAAGCCTCTTTCGAGTAATTCAAAATGTGTAAAGGAAAAGCGTTCTGAGGGGAAAAATGTTCAGACGCGTTCCAAACAGTTCCCAGGTTCGTTAGAGGGAGGAAGGCATTATCAATAGATTTTACCACCTGTCCTTTATTCCCGAACCGGCCCTAAACCAAGGTAGGTTTAGATCTGACCGCTCCTGATCCCTTCCTCTAAATTTTGTATATTGGTATTTCTGACCAACACTAACAACGCCTTATACCGACACCCAACCTTTCCAGTATTTACTTTATACACATCCCAAGTTACAAGAGGAATGGCCTTTTCTCCAAGCTTACCTGTCCCTTCCACAAACCATCTACAAACTATCCTAATAATAGACAGTCACTCAGTACTCAGTCTGCTCTGAAATCTCCTTGGGAGTAGTGACTTCTTTTTCCGTCTCTGTGATCGTCGAATTTGTTGTGACCTTGGGATCTGGCTCTCGTGTTGAAGCATAACGGTATGCTCATTCGAGTCTCCTGTTTACTATTTACCGGGCTTTTTACACTTTCCATGAACGGATGCTTCGCTTGTGACCTTCAGTGACTTAGAGGTCATCATACATATATATGAATATATTTATATATTCAGCGCCTGGAGAGTGATTTTGTGAACGTGTGGGAGTCGAATGAATTCCGAGAGACTCTGAATCTACAAAAAGTTAATTGCATTTTTGCTCAAGGTATTTATATCTCTTTCTCACGGTAAATGTTTTCGAGGAAGGCGTATTGACCTTCCAAGAATAATATATAGACTCCCAGCTACGCATATCTCCTGTCTGGAAATTTGTATTCTTTCCAATTCACTTTTAAAATTCTGTATTATTGTCTTTATATAGTTTTCGTTGTAAAATTGCGTTACGCGTAACCAAAGTCTTTCAATAGGATGTCCTCTTTCTCTCTGGCCTCTCAGTGTCATTAGCAATGCAAACCTTTCCGCAAGGCGAGGTCATTAATTATGCACTCCGTGCCAGGCACGCAACAATGAACGCATTCGCCCATAGGATAAGGAGAGCAACTGTGTGTGATATTATGCGTTTCTCACTAAGTAGTGCAAACTGTAAAGTGTAAGTGTAAGCAAAGTCCGCTTCAAGGGACTTAGAGGCACTTTCAAGTTTAAATAACAAGAGATAACTGATGAGTCACTTTTTCATTTTCTTAAGCCTGAAGAAACACAACGAAACCGTTAAAAATTAATGAGATTAATGAAAACTTCGGTGGCTTTTTCACTGAATGTAATTATTGTGAAAAGAGAATCCTGAAAATAAATGAATTTCCACTGCGATTCAAAATGAAATTGTTCTGAAGCTCTGAAGCAATTTTTTTTTTTTTTTTTTGGTCGCAATCCAAAAACGTCTTGACACCTGATTTCACGCTTTTGCACTTTAAAGAGAGTTGAAAAAGCCTCGAAACAATCCTTTCAGGCTGTGGAAAAAGTTGATCCGAACCGCTGGCAATGCGCCACTTTTATTACCATTCAGTACGTGCTTTCAGTAAAGTATTTACGATGTCTGGTTACGAGTGTGTCTCTCTCTTTCGAGAGAGAAGTCTTGGGCGACTTTGAAGTAATCCACAAGTTTTCCAGTTCTCGAGATTCAACGAGAAAAAGAGACTGGAAATCCCTGAAAAGTTTCAATTTTACGAGGACTTTGCTGTTAGCGCGTCTCTCCAGGGACGCTCTTTTTATGTCATCGGTCTTTCTATATTTACTTGGTTGTATCACAGAGGGAATTCTTTTGATCTTGACTGTATTTCTCGATATTTCATGTACTTCACAAGCTTATATTTTGAATATGGATAAGCTAATTCAAGGTCAAATCTGAAAATTCAATCTCATTTTACTTAAGATTGTTCGATCGTTGTTTTACTTGATATATATTATGATTAGATACTTTTTCGCTCTTTATAGCCATACATTTCTTAAATACCTTCACTATAAAGCGAAAATCCGCTTAATTCTTGGATCTTGGGTTAAGCACAACAATTATATAAGTATTTTCTAATCCAAGCCAGACATCTTCTTCATCCCTCTATATTGTCACATTTTCTTGAAAAGGTCGCAGGTATATCTTGAGTCTATACATAATGCCAGGTCGAAGGGAACAAATTCTTTTGAGTCGCTTAAATTTGGGTGTCTGAACCTCGGTCTGAACTTAGATTCAAAGATTAACCTGAGGCTTAAATATTAAAGACGTTGATTTACCGCTAGGTTCTCGTATACAATTATCTGATCGTTTTTCTGGGAATATAATTATGTTATGACCTTAATAAAAAGATTAGACTATCATTAAAGTGTTTATATTTATTATATTCTATACAATATAATAAACATACAAGTTTCTTAATTGCAAAACATTTTCTTGATAAATAGAGCTCTAATCTGTAATATCTTCTAGGTGTGTGGATTGTTTCTAGAGGTGATAAACTCGCTCGTATCTTGATACTCACGTTACCAATCTTGAAAGTAATTATGAAGCACTTGAGAAACGCATTCTTTTGTAGACAATGCAGCTAATTTGAAATCGGAACGTTGCTTACTCTAATGTGTATTCTTTATTATTCAGAAAAAAAAAACATTTCTATAGATAGGCGAGTCTTAAAAATTCCAATGTTGTTTTGACAAATTGAAATACAGAAAATTTGGGGCTAATGGTGAAAATGTTTTGTGGGGAGCCAGCTGCTGAGGAAAACTAGGGTCACACGACGTAAATGAGGTGACCTGATATGTTGCCAAGTCACAGACACAAAGCAGAGAAAATAGACATGCCACCCGAGAACCTCTTGTCCTATATCTCAAAAAGAGATTATTCATTCAAAATGGTTTCGAACCATTTCAACGTCAGAACCAAGAAGCAACGTTTTTCCAATTTATTCGAGGAGTTTCTAAATTTAGGTTCGCAGAGTGCTCATAAATTTTAATCTGAAACACATGTCTGAACAGTTGTAAAGCGTGACCTAGCATATTTTTTGAATTCCTTGCGACTAAATTGTATTGAAAATTCTCGAAATTACAATTTTATGGATTATGATTTAATCTGTAAAATGTTGGAAGGCTTTAATCTCGAGATTAATTGGACCTGCTGTCGATCTGACTAATTATTCCGTAAAACTTGTATTCAAGTATCCAATACAGCTATTCAGTATCTCATTATCGGTTCGATTCTCTTCGAATCTTATCGAGAATATCTGAATATGAATATTCCATTCGAAGTAGGCATTTTACATTAGTCCTCCAATTTAGAGAAGAATGAAGATATTTGTACAAACGTTTCTGGAGAGAAATTCGAATCTTTAGGCGCAACAATACTTGCTCTATATCTGTAAAGAGCAGATCACATTTATAGGTTCTTACGTTGATAGTTTGTTTCTCAAGGAACAGGATAAACCGGTTTGATTGCGGGATTCAGTAGTTGAAAACCGGTCTCCTTCAATTGACGTCAAGTGTCTGTGGATGAGTGTAATCAAATTGAGAAGCTGTTTCCTAGAAAATATTTCAAGCTCCGGAAAATGTGGAATTCGAAAAAAAGTTTTATTCGAAGACATTTGGGATAATGGTATTTTGAGTTAAGTCAGGTCTTGGGATAAAATTCTGCTTGCTGAGAAGATATCCTGCAAGGGTAAGAAATTCTCAGTTTGCAAGAGGTCAGCAGTTCCCTCTTTGCTGACTCTTTGTTTCCATAGGCGTCGTGTTTCCTCATCGCTCCGTCAGCATCATCCAGTTTCTTTCTGCTACCTGACATGATGCTGAAACTCGAAAGATTATAAAAGATATAATACTCTTAGACCCTTGCCAGAGTTTGGTTAGAGTTGAACCGGAAAAACGTAATCCTTGCTGAGATTGCCCACAAGATAAAATCCAATTTCCGAAGTTTCATAACTTGCTTTTCTTCAATTTCTTTTCAGTAGTAAATTTTGAAAGATTCCGAACGATTCTTTACTCGAGATAAAGTATTAATTTAATGTAAACATCTGTAAAGATGAAGCATTTTAGTTTAATGTATTCACAAATGTCGGAAAGTTTGCTTCTGATAAGAGCACATTATAGGTCTACTGGAATTTGTTATCATAATTTTGAAATACTTTGAATGTATAAAGTACAATAATACTAGCTGGAAGTAGTACATACAAGAGAAGGAATAATAATTCAACTGCTAGTTTCTTAAATGTATACAGATAAAGTATATGTTTATGAAAATGAATGTCTTCATTCGCATTGTCTGTTTATCGCGTGTTATCTTCACTTATCTGTTTGCCCCATGGAATTAATACTCTGCTTGTTTGGACTCATGCGATAAGATAAAACTAATGACACGACACTCTTCAATTCGAGATTGTGCTTACCATGAGACACGTCGATTTTCATAACGTTTTGCTTCATCGGGAAAAAATAATTTATTTTATCTCTTTGACCTTTTAGTTTCAGTTTAAAATTATGAATTAAAAATGGATAATATTAAAGATCCTAAGAAGTCAGAAGTGTCGAGAAATGCTTCAATTCTCAGTATCTTGTTGTACAAATACAGTATTATCATTTCTATTGTATTGAGGTCAAATGTCTCGCAGGTCGCAGTTATCAATTGAAGAATACTATCATTTACTCTGGTTATTTAACGATGTAGTGGGCGTTTATGATAATTGTGTACAACCTACAAGCACATGATTCACTCAGATATCTAGCTAAAGATTATTGCGTGGAGATGGCGAGAATGATTAATGCACGTTCAATCAGTTTTATCAGAACTTGCTCGAATCAAGGAAAAAACAATTGAATCATTTTTTACTGTCTTCTAGTAGCAAGAAAACAATGAGTTATGAGTGAAATAATTCCTATGAGCGTGTAGAAAATTACGTAGACTCTTTGCATAACTCAGTTTACATTTGATTCATTCCCATCTTGTTGACCGTGTGAAAATAGAAAGTACTGTAGGCAAATATCAACCATTTATCAGTCAACTCTTTAATCTAAATTCATATAAATATGAATAAACTTATTTCCTCGCTTAAAAAGGTCTGAAAAAATTAGATTAAAAGAAATATTTTAAAAAGTGAAAAAAAAAATTGAAAATGTCTTTAATACGATAGAAGAAATTCGTAATTAATATTATCAAATCTCCAATTTAGCGAAGAGCACTCAAATTACTCGATACGGGAATATAAAAAAAAAAAGAAATAAATTGGAACCGAAAATAGGGGAACTGAAGTTCAGGAAGCAAGTAAAATTTTGTGCAGACTGTAATGGTTTTCAGCCTACGCATTTTTTATTCTTGGTAAAACCAGTCACCCCTGAATTAATCCTTCTTTTTGTGCGGGTAACAGCAACTCTGCTAAATAATGAATGCCTCACAACCTTGCGTTTCTGGCTGAGGGGTGAAAATCGCGAGATTGACAAGAAAGAAGACATAGAGGAACGCACGATAGAAAGAGGGGAAAGGGCAATGACTTTGCCTTGCTGGGTGTCGAGGGTGACAACTATGTAAGTCAGATTATCGAGTGATTGCTTTCCGAATCGAAATGTTACTTTTAATGGTCGAATCACTTACCATCCTCAATTTGAATGGGACTTTGATCTCTCTCCTAATTGATATTAAACTTACTACATTGACACTTTTCTATCTCATTTTGATTGCCTAACTCCAAATGGTTTAGTTTTTAAGGCTGTTAAGTTCAAGTTCAACCTTAAAATTCCAATTTTATTTTATGTACTCAACAAATATTAGATATCTTTTAGCTATATACATACTCTCTTTGGAAATAAAATTATGCCTGCAGAGTGAAAATTAGACTTTTTTTCTCTCTTTATTCATAATTTTATTTAAAAAATAAGTATGTACTGGTGCTAGAGAGTTAAAAAGTATCTTATCGTAATGTTTGTTAAGTGCATAAAAAAAAGTGTCAGGGTGTCTGGATTATTTTTGCGTAATTATCGGAAGTAGGAACAGTTTTGTAGGGCGAAGTACAAGTGACGCGAGGAGCACGTGAGTGCAATGTGAATTGATATCTACTCACACTGCGATTAGCATAGTAATATTCTCCTCGAAGAGTATAATTAGATTCTCGTTCTTGACGGAGGTCTGCTAAGTGGAGTCGGACATTGCGCGCTTGGCACCGACCAAGTCGAATTTTCTGTCTACCATGTAATATTTCCTGCCATGAATTGACCATACCTTTCATCGTCTAATGCTGGCAATCAAATAATAGCTGTTGTAAAGCTTACGAGTATACATATTAATCGATCTGCTGCTCTGCGTTTCAGAAAAAACTTCTCGAGTTCATTGGTAATAACGTGGTAGCTTGTATCTTATGTCACATAAATCACAGAGATCATATATGCAAATAATAGGGTATCGTTCTTCTTATATCACATTTCAAACTGGTCTTGGTAAACATGATGAATCAAAAGGTCTGAAGAAACTTGTTTTTCACAAACAAACTTCTAAGTGATACGTAATTGATAAGAATATTTATCATGAGACTTTTTAGTAAACCAGGGTATAGGTCTGATCGCTATGTAGCATAAATCCTAACTCAGAATCCCTACCCAGAAGAGGAGAGTGTAGATTTAGTATAATAATTTGGATGTGATATAATCAGTAATGAAATTCGAAGGCAGTATTGATTGAAGTAGGCGCCTTATACTCCACAGAGAAATATGCAACCGACTTCGATGACGTGGAATAGCTTTATTCCTTTACCACCTCGGACGCATGGTACACCACACGGAGGATTGACTCCTCATGGTCATCATCATCCTGGTGCAGTCTCTGCTGCACATACAGTAACGGTTGTTCAACAACAACAGCGGGAACGGGAGGAACGAGAAGCTAGAGAACGTGAAAGAGATGCAGTTGTCAGAGAGCGGGAACACTTGGCAGCTGCGGAACGACTACACAGACAAGCAGAAGTCAGAGATCATGCTGCTCATCAACGAGCCACATATTACGCAGCTACTGCACAACCTACCTCTCAGCAGGTATTTTCTTTTCTAATGCAAGATTTTTCTTCTTATAAAGACACGTCTGTAATTATATAACTATAACGTCTTTTTAATTTTGTAGGTATCCCGGCCCTCAAGTGTACCTGTCAAAGTTGAGTACCCTCCGCCTGCACACTCGAGAACGTCGAAATCGTCGCTCTCGGTGGCGAATCTCCACGAGAAACCTCAAGTCGTGGGTCCTCCTCACAGTGCGTTACCAAAGGCGGAGCCAAATGTCAGTCTCTTCGGCTACTCGGCGTACCAACCACAGACTTACATGCACGAGATTAAGGTAAAGAGTGAGCATCAATCTCACAAACCTATGCCTGGAAAGAGTGCCAGTCTCTTGGGCAGTCACGAAAGGGATCACCATGGCAGGGAGGTTCTACCGAATCCACCACCATTGTTATCGGACCACAAAAGTTCCGTTATTGTCAAAAATGAGGGGCGAGAACTTCCGAAGGCTCCTACGCCTCAGCAGCACTCGCCCAGTCCAAAGATGATGTCCTACCTTAATGTTCAACCAGTGACTCCCCAGCACAAACCATCTGGATATGAATACAGAAGTCCTACACAAAGTCCCCACCATCATCACCACCATATGGAGAGTATGCAGTCCAAAAATATGCCTCAGAGTCATCACAGACCCGGCTCGAATTCGCAGTTACCATCACCACATGGTCATCCGACACATCCAACACATCCGCACAATCGACAGTCACCTCACGCTCAACATCCACATCAACCTCCACACAATACGCCACCGGAGCCGAGGTATCTCAGTAGGCCTGGCCCGGAACCCGGGATGCAGTATGGGGCAAAGCCTGCCTATTCCTATCCTCATCCACAAACGGCGTCGTCGACTACCCACTACGCTGCGCCAGCAGGTTCCAAGCCCAAAGTCAGTAGCCCAGCGCCTTCGCACATATATGGGAAACCCAATTCTGGCATCATGACTGGCACGCCAGTCTGTAGAGCATCAGATCCCGGTCCCGTGCCAGGACCTCTGCCACTGACTTCGAAAGCCGGAACCTCGCCTTACCAACAAGTGCCTCACCATCACGGGGCACCACCTCCACCTTTGCCACCACCAGCTCACAGTAGTAGGTCTGTTTACGACTCGAGGGGTTTCGTTGGCTCAGTATCGGCCTCTAAGTTACCACCGCCGCCTCTACACACCTCTCCACCAACGTCTGCCACAGCTCCCTTGTCCAGGACTGTTGTTCACCCCGCTCATCATACCAGTCCGCATCAAACACCTGGACAGCCCATTCCACCTCAGCAACAAATGTCTGCGTCCTTCCAAACTCAACCACTGGATCTGGGAGTGGAGAGGACAACCTCGCCCAAGAGAAAAGCACCGACGCCTTCGGATTATAACAGCGGCCAACCGGTATCGCTTGAAGTCTGCAAGAAACGCAGAGTCGAAGAACCGCAACCTTTATCCTTGCAGTGTGTGGGTCCACCTGTTCTCTCCAGGGTCAGCGAACCTAGTCCTCTTATTGCATCTGCGGCAACGTCCATTACCACAGTTGTTAATACTGCGCTCCTCGCACAACCCAATAATCAGTCACAGGTATGTGAAATTATCCCTCCTGTAATTTGACTTTTTACATTACTTGAATTAAAAATAAGGTAACGGTGTTGGACCCAAGTTCTAACTTCAGTATTCGATGTTTTTAGTTTACTTAAGGATTTTGAGTGAAATGAAGTCTTTAAAATCTCTTGAATTACCTAAAATAACTTAAAATCTCGTAAAATCCCATGGAACGCCGAGTAAATTCCAGCTAGAAAAAAAAAAAACTTATAAAATGATATCACGATAATAAATATTTATTTTTTGTTTAGGGTCACGAGCGAGTTGTCACTTCTGTGAGTCCTGCACCCAGAACAGCGAGTGGAGACGGATCTGTTAGACCCGCCAGCACTGGGAGTGTGAGCTCCTTAAATCCCACACCTAGTGCAGCCCCGAGTCCTGCACCTATAGCTAGCCCAGCACCGTCTGCAGCACCGAGTCCAGCTCCGAGTGCACCTGGTACACCCGCCAAGGCAAACTCTACCGTCGATAGTGAAAAGTCTAATAGTCCAGCACCTAGACCACCCAGTAGTTCGAAATATCCCGTGCACAAGTTGAAAAAGGCGTGGCTCCAGAGGCATTCTGGAGAAGACGGCAGTGAGGATACCACTGGTGTTGTTGGCAGTGGTTCGTGTGTAACGCTGCCACTTAATATTGCTCAAGCACCTTCACAACCACTGAATAACAAGGAACGAGAAACCACGTCCACTAGTTTACCCAGTGCTGTTAACTCTATTCATAACATTGGAAGTATGGCAGTGAACAGTATAAATAAAAGTAAAGTTACGGGGAAAAGCGGACGAAAGCCTGCTAATAAAGAAACCGTAAACGGACATGTCACCGATACGAAAAGTTTACAAGAAGACTCTTCCAGCAGCGATCCCGAGAGGAAGTCGCCGCCCAAGAGAAAACCACCCAAGGTATCTATCTGCACAGATTAGAAATAACAATAGAGACTTTAGGTGAAAAAAAAGTAATTTAATTACCCGTTGTTGAATGATTCATTATGTTAAATAAAGGCTTTATTAAGCATTGATATATTTTAAAATTAAAGAAAGCGGATGCTATGATCTGATTATTTTGTTTTAAACGATATGGATAATGAGAACTTGAAATTGATTTAATCATCCAGAGCCTCTTTTGTTCAGTACCAATTTACACTTCTGCTAAAAAGCTTCTGCACGAGCGTACAGAAGTTGAAGTAGATGTAGAATGATTGTAGTTTCTTTTTAAACACTCGTTCGCATTGCATGTTGTTTTCCGGACTTAAAGTATAAATTGCATGAATTTTTCATTATTTTACAACTTGGAAGGGAGATTTTTTTTTACATGTTCAATAATTCTAGTCAAATAGTATAGCTTTATTAATAATATCGTTACTTTTATCACAAAACAGTTATTTTATTATTTCTTGAATAAAAATACAAACTCCTTTACTTCAAGTTGTATAACAATTATCTCATACCAACAATGGAGTTTTTGGTAATTACTGAAGCATGATGTGTGTATTTTAACGTTTTTGTCCTACATGTTATTTACAAATCTTGCAAATATAAATTTACATTTTTCCTGTGCATCAAACATGATGTAAACAACTAAAATGCTGAAGAAAATTACCATAACATTTAAGAGCAACAATGTTTTTTAAGATTTAGGCATTTTCTAAAGAAAGGCGAAAAAAATTTGATAAAAATGTTGCAAAGGATGTTGGATCTAATTGTAAGTTCTAACTTAAAAATTCAGTTTCCAATTTTGAGCTTAGATTTAAAATCCCTTGTTTTTTGTAAAAAATGTTAAAATCAATTATTTTTTCGCTCTATAGATGAACTTCTAGTTCAATTGCAATTTTGAAAGAACAGATTAACAAAGTCTATTTCGATTATCTTAGCTTTTTTCCACAATTTTAATTTTTTTTTTTAATAATACTGCACAGCCGTAAAAACGTTAACACGGATGTCTATGCAGTATTATTTTTTTTGCAAAATATAAACTTTGAAAAAGAATCTGGGTAATCAGAATTTACTCGTATGGTAATTACCACATGGTCCTAAGAATTTTCAAATTTGAATTTCGCGCCAATATTCAATGGCGTCATCTGAACGACGCGCGCATCTTTTGCCTTCGTGCAAATCTGGAACACTATAATGGCGGATTTGGCGTTGGCTGCAGTTAGTGTTTTAATATTCTGGGCTTTTTTTCAATTTTTGACGTGAAATATTTTCATTTAGTTGGTGTTTCGTGAATTTTTCGGAAGTGTATCACACAAAGAAGATGTTTTCATATGAAATGGTAATTTTTAAACTTGTATGCATGCCAAAAGTTTTCTCCTTTAAAACTAACCTCAAAGAGAACGTGTTAGTCTTTTCCTCGTTTTTTATGTTTACTGTTGATGTTTATAAACAAACTGCTGTAATTGAAAGTTTTTCAAAGTAAAATTAATTGTCGTTATGAGTTTCTACATAATAGAGATGAACTTTTTTGTGAACCAGATTAGGTGCCCTTTGTCCTTGAACCGACAATAAAGAAACACTATGTAGATTTTGTTTCTTTTTAAGATTTTTGGGAGCTTAACTTTTTAAAAGATGCCAAATGCACATTTAATATTATGGAATACGTCAATTATTGTCTTTGTGTTACGAAAGTTCATGTCGAATGTATTATCTTAATCTATTATGTCTCATGTTCATTTTCTAAAGAATTATTCAGATTGTGGATCATATTTCTTTTTGCGAATAGATGTGTTAACAACTTAAAGTTATACTAGAGCGTCTTTGTTTGTTTTATTAAATCTTTGCGAAATTCACAGAATTCGCACACTGTAAAGATTCTAGTAGAAAATTATCAACCGATTAGGAAATATTTTACAATGATTGACGTTGAAATAGTATAATTTTATTATGAACTTGCAACGATCAGCATTTTTATTTTACAATACTTGTATGAATTTTCAGTAGAAGTGTAATATTACCACGTGAATCAGGGGATATACAACCGTGCATCGATGTAAATTTACCACTTTAATAGTTGAAGTTTTATGACAAAATCCCCTAATCTACGTGGTAATTTTCAACTAGTTTTTTTTTTACAGTGCAGACATAATTCGGACTATCGTTACATAATCTCACTTTGCTAACACGATATTAATAGAAGCTCTTTCTGACGATTTGTAATTACAGCAGAGAAAGAAAAATTTAGAATGAAAATGTATTTTTATAGTATTAACTTTTCTTTTTTATGCCAATAATTTATTTGCAGAAAGCTCCAAATAATTTTAAAATTGGTTGCTTTAAATTTTAATGCTGTCGGCTTTGAATGCTCTGGTCCAAAGTTAATTTAGTTTTCAATGTAAATGCTTTCTTAACAAAAATAGTTTCTACGTATACTTAATTATTAGTAAAAGATTGAAGAAGTAATAAAAAATATCTGCAACATTATTATCGATTTTTTTAAGTCCAATTTATTTTATGATTATTAGTTCTAAAACAAAAGAGTAGTAGTAAATAGAAAAATATGTTTTCTCACTTATACGTAGTTGGTAGAGAGAAATGGTAGTGATAAAGGCTGTAAAGGATACGGAATATTATGGTACTGACTTTGCATGTCACTTTTTTCAAAGAAATTAGATGTGTGTTAGATTTAGAAATATAGTTCAGATGTGAGCGGTACTGCAATTACTGCATCACAAATTCGGTAGTGGCGTAGCTGAGTAGGCTGAGCAAGTAGCTGCGGCAAGAGCATGAACTTCCTGACTACTTATTAATCTGTGCCCTGTGGTAGGTAAAGCGAAAGAAGGGAGCCGCTCGGAGACAGCAAACAGTTGCAGAGGATCATCGAAGGAGAAAAGACGAGAAGCAGGGAGCAGGTGCTGGTCCGGGAAGCGAATCCAGTAACGAGAGTGAGGCTGGTTCGGTTAGCGACACCAGCGAACAGTTAGGCTCCGTGCAACCTGCCTCAAGAGGGCGACATACCACAGCGAATTCCAACAATTCCTCGGGAAACGGTTAGTTGACGTAGCTTCTTGTAAATGGACTTCCCGTCAGGTGAACTAACCATTCACTTGCAGGGTAAGTGCTGCGCGTTCCACGATCGTACGTTTTTGTCTCAGCCCTTTTCTGAACACGCAAAATGATGATCACCAGAGTTCTTTATTAACCGTGAATGTTATACACGAGCTTTTTAACACTGACAGTTTATTAAAGCTTTTTGCATGAAGTACCGGGTTCCTTGCTGTTTTCTTAAATGTTTTTGTTTTTTTAATTGCAGGTGCCAACAAGGAACCGAGAAAACGGGGCAGGCGACCAAAGACCTCGAAGGGCAGCGACGTAGGCG
Source organism: Synergus itoensis (assembly GCA_904066005.1). Classification (NCBI taxonomy): domain Eukaryota; kingdom Metazoa; phylum Arthropoda; class Insecta; order Hymenoptera; family Cynipidae; genus Synergus; species Synergus itoensis. The sequence continues at coordinate 1,021,107 of CAJFCP010000035.1, read as the reverse complement.
AAGAACAGCAACCTCGTTCCAAAAAAGAACGCAGGGATGATAGCACCGGCGGCGGCGGTAGTGGACCAGGAGGTGGTGGCGGTGGAAGTGGCAAGGGTGATCCCATTCGAAAGCCTTCAATCTCTCAGTTAAAAAAAACCGGGGAAAGTTGGTTGCAAGATGCTAATTGCTGTGAAGTTGCTCCAAAGTTGGCCAAGTGTCGCGAGTGCAGAATGACGCCGCACCAACGTTCCAAGAATCTTTACCAGAATATCTTCTGTAGATTCTACGCATTTCGAAAATTACGCTACACGAAAAATGGGCAACTAGCTATCGCGGGATTCAGCGATCCTCACAAAGATGCTTCAGATGTAAGTTTCTTTATTGCATAATTTTATAAACATGTATTTTTTAATACTAAATACTATATATCACTGCATAAAGTTTAGATCACTTGTTATGAGAACGTCCGTTCTTATTGAGATAAGAATTTAAGACTTGAATGAGATAGCACAGTAAACTTATTTTATAGGAGGACTTGTGGCTCTGGTCATCAGAGAAAAATACAGTGAAACAGGAAGATAAGGCTGAAAAGAATGAAAAGGAGAAGGAAAAAGGAGAGAGAGAAGATCTAGATTTGGAAATGGCGCACCGTCTTTTGTGCCAAGTGGGAGATCAGTTTTGTGATTTGCTTCATCAGGAAAAAGATGCGCTTAAGGAACACATGGTTGAAGGTATATTATCTTTTTATTATTATTATATTGTGGCCAACTGTAATTTAGATAGTACTAATAACAATAAGTTAAATTTTTCGGTTAATGAGTCATTACATCTCGTCGCATTTTAACACATTTGTTTTATAATTTTAACTTACTGGAATAGAGCTTTTAAACACATTACTAAAATTATTTTTTTAACTCATACTTACTAATTTTGTTTTGTTTAATTAATAAGATATTAAAATGAAAATTGCATGGATGTCCTATTTTTACTTTTGGTTCGCATGATTTAACGCTTTGTGTCCCTATTATGAATTGATCTTGACAGCGAGTTCGGGGGTTGTAGACGGAACTGTTGCCTGGAAACGAGTCGTGCAAGGGGTTCGTGAGATGTGCGATGTCTGTGAAACAACCTTGTTCAACTACCACTGGGCTTGCGGAAAGTGTGGCTTTGTTGTCTGCATCGATTGCTACAAGGTAAGATGTTATTTTATTTTTATTTTCCGATTAGATTTTTATTTTATTTACACAATGATGAAAAAAAGTTTTGATTACCAATGATAGTACAAATCACGAGCTTTTTAACACTGAATTTATCTTTAAAATCAATTAACTTCAATATAAAATAAAACAAAATCTAACGAATTAATTATTCTAGGGTCGCAAAAATGGAACAATTAAGATCTGGGGTGAAAGTGGGAAAGACCGAGACGACTTCTCATGGTTACTCTGTACGAATAGACAAGTCCATGAGCCCGCGAGACTAATGCTTACACAGATAATCGCTGGAGATAGTCTCCTGCAAGTAGGTCAACGTCTCCACGAGTGTCGAAATGAGTGGGGAATCCCTCAACATTGCAACTGCTCTCTCGTCTCTCAATCCAGTCCTAACGAAGTACTTAGAAACATGATCAAAGGTGATTCTCTAACTGTCATGAATGGCAGCATCAAGCAAGAACCCAAAGAAGCAAAGAAGACCGAATCAAACGGAGCTTCGGAGAGCAAAACCAACGGTGAGGATAAGAATTCGCCCTTAAATTGGCTTGCAGACGTTGCACTGTCAAATGAAGGTAAGAACGACAGTGGTTCCAGCTCAGATTCAGATGAAGATCGTGATGGAAACTATTCAACTTTACGTGAACTGCTAATCAGGCCCTCCAATAAATCCAACGGCAATGGTTCAAGGTCGAATTCTCCTACAAACAACACGAGCAGTTCCAACAACACCTCAACGCAAAATGCGACCTCTAATAATGTTCCAAAGAGCAGCAAGAAATCGAAGATGGATACATTGGATGAAGTGATTTCCAGCGTTATAGAACACAGTGTTAAGAAAGAGAAAGAAGGTGGTCTTGACAACGATGAAAAACCGCGTGAGTTGAAGCACTTTGTGCGCAGATATAAGTGGACGCAGCGGGGACGAGAACCCTTACCTATTAGAATTATGACCTTGACTGAGAGCAAGAGCCTTTATCCCGACGTGCCACATTCGTGGCTTTGTGACGGAAAACTGCTCCGATTAAACGATCCAAATAACCCCAACAACTATAGGATATTTCAAGATCAGTGGAAGCGAGGACAACCCGTGATCGTTTCTGACATTTCCAAGGCCCTTGACACAGACCTTTGGCATCCTGACTCCTTTGCCACTGACTTTGGCGATGAAAAGAACGATCTCATTAACTGCATGACTGGAAATTTGGTTCCTAATCAACCAATGCGCAAGTTTTGGGAAGGATTTGAACATTTCTCCAAGAGATTGAAGGATGATAGGGGACAACCAATGCTTTTGAAGCTAAAGGACTGGCCTCCAGGTGAAGATTTCGCTGAACTGCTGCCTTCTAGGTACGCCGATTTGATGAAAGCTCTACCTCTCTCCGAGTACACTCACCGCACAGGAAGGTTGAATCTTGCGAGTCGACTTCCTGATTGCTTCGTGAGGCCTGACCTTGGTCCCAAGATGTACAATGCTTACGGTTCTGCCCTATATCCAAACAAAGGGACGACAAACCTTCACTTGGATATTTCGGACGCTGTCAACGTGATGGTGTACGTAGGAATTCCCAAGGATGGTGACAACGACGAGCATATTAAAGGTACTTTCCATTTATAATTTTTATTGCTTTTTCCTATCATAAAAAAGAGGTTGCCATTATATTGAAAATAGTTTCTCGAAATTTGAAGCCACATTTTTTGTTCGCCTATTGGTTAGATTTGTATTCGCCGTCTGTACTTTAGAATCTAGGTCAGAGTTGCCAACTGCTTAGCGAACTGCGTGATATTAAAACATCTTAAATGAATTTCTTAAAATCTCTTGAAATCTTGTGAAATCTTATAAAATATCTTGAATACTCTTAAAATTTTTCGAAATATCCTAAAATTTTTAAAAATCTGTTTTCAAGATTATTTAATTATAATCGTTGCAATGTTGTCATTACAGAGGCACTAAGAGCGATAGACGAAGCAGGCTGTGATATTCTAACTCGTCGTCGGGTTCGTGAGCGGGGAGAAGCACCAGGTGCATTGTGGCATATTTACGCAGCACGTGATGCAGACAAAATTAGAGATCTTTTGAACGCAGTTGCACTGGAACGAGGAGCGCGACTGGAACCTCATCATGATCCTATTCACGATCAGAGTTTCTATCTCGATGGACCACTTCGAGAACGATTGTACCGTGAATACGGTGTCGAAGGGTAAGGATAAAAAAATTCTAGATTATTCTTGAACTGTATTTGAAACAAGCATCTGAGATGATTTAACTAACATAAATTTTCACTTTTGAATTTCAGATATGCCATAGTACAATGCTTGGGAGATGCAGTGTTTGTTCCAGCGGGTGCCCCGCATCAGGTGCGTAATCTACATAATTGCATCAAGGTAGCAGAAGACTTTGTGTCTCCGGAGAATGTGTCGCATTGCTTCCACCTGACTCAGGAATTTCGAGCATTATCTGATACCCACACGAATCACGAAGACAAGCTGCAGATCAAGAACATTATTTATCACGCAGTGAAAGATTCATTGACCGTCCTGGCCCGCGCAAAGGAGGATACAGTTTCGAAAGGACTGATTAACTCCGAGGTCAAAGTTAAGGAAGAGACGTAGCGCAAATCTCTGATCAGGATCGTAAGATCTCTTGTTCGTTGATTGACCAATTCTGGTTGTCGTGCTCCAAAGTCGACTTTGTAGTCGAGCGGTGCTTCCCAGTAAGTAAACGGTGAAAGCGATAAGGTGCGAGAAGAGCAACCAGAAAACGCTCCGAAATCTGTAAGAGGATGATCAGGAGTTTGTGATATTGTACGAATAGCTCGAATGTTTAATTTTTGATTGAGTCAATAAGGTTATTCGTTATTTCTTCATTTGAGTTTCTTTTCTTATATTTTCTTTTTTCGATGTCTCGTTATTATCGGACATGAAGTCCGTGAGATTCTCAGTTAATCTTGGATCAGGCCGCTCGGGCCCTGCGTCCATTACCATTGTGATACCAGATGGACTTGGATCATACATTGTTTGTAATTAATTATATCGTGCCTGTATCCAATACACATTGTCTATATAATATAGATGTAGATAATCGATACTTTGTAAGAAATTCCTAATAGCGATTGCCGATAAAAATTTGTCTAGGAAGGTACTTTGTGCAATTAGAAGTCTTCGACGTTAGGCGGATCAACGCTTTGTATCGATCCGTTTTGTGTGCTCTCATGGTGTGGTGTTTTCAATGTTATCTGGATTTAGTGGATGGACGATACCTTTCTTTCTGTGATTGATGTGTTCTGAGTAATAAAAGAAAAGCACTGCCTCGCTTGCTGTTGTTCGCTTAAACCGAAGACGGAAATTGTGATTGATTTCATCTGTTTGGTTTAAACTTACTGACTGTCTTTATGACGGAAAAGTGTCGTCCGTTCAGGGTCGATTGAGCTGCGAAATAATAAGGGATATTTCTGTATATATTTTATTGCCTTTTGTAAATCTTCACAGTAAGGCAGAAATTTTTTTTTCTCTTTTTTTATTTTTTTTTTTACGGAAAATCGAAAAGAAAGGATCATGTTCTACAGTTTTCGATATTGCAGACTAATCAATCTACGCTTTCATCATGATAATTCTGAACTTTATAGAAATAACAAACGCGAAACGTACGTGTTATTTTTATCGAATTGTACGAGCCGTCTGATAAAAAGAATGATAATTCGATTTTACTCAGTGGTTTTAGGTAACGTCATTACTTAAAGGAAGCCTAAAATTAGGCTAAAGAATTATGTGCGAACTTTTTAAGTGCCAATGATGATCGGTTGAAACGGGACGAAAATGTTCAGATCATGAGAAAGTCGAAAAAAAGAATTAAGTTCCTAATATTTGACAGCCCATAGCAAGTGATTTACTTCACGTGACAGCGACAGTGCAAATTTTTTACAAGGGATAAGTCCAATTCGACGAGACTCTCGGTTGAAAAGTACCTTCGGTTTTTGAACGTTTACTTTTCTCACTTTTATTGATTTGATTGTAAAAATATGATGAATTTTATTAGATCGTGATTTTCCGCGCGATGTTTGATTGAGCAATTAGAAAGAGGCAGCGATTTCATTAAACTGCATTTATCAGTCGCTGAGAGTCTTGTTTGAATCCGAACCGTCGTTTGCAAAATAATCAGAAATACTGGAATCCTGGAATTTGCAATTTCTTTGATCTCAATATTTGTCTAGCATACAACGACTCGATTAAATGATAACTCACGAGTAAATTTAAAACTATCTTAGCGTTAACGAGTACTTTAATCTTACGAAAATTGTAAGCAACAAAAAAATACCCTTATTATCTGTGAATGGGCAGTGTATAAAGTTGTAGGAAACATATTCTATGTATTATTAATGTCGCTGCAGGACAAAGCTATTCAAAACTCTCGCTACGTGTAAATACATACAAACATTTATACATATATACATGTATGCATATATAAATATGAAAGAAGCCTAGTTTTAAGAAAAACACTCCACAACACGGAAAGCACTTTACACGCGTAGGTAGTTAGTCTATTATTATCATTATTCAAATAATAATAATAATTATTATTATCATTATTATCATTATTACGATTAATTATTACGAAGAATATGATATTTAAATGTTGCTGAAGATGCCGAACGTACGGTGAAATATGAGCGTCTAGTGTAATGTAAACGAATGATCCTTCGAGAGAAGTATGCGTGTGAACGTGCGCGTCCGTGAGTGGCTCAGAGAAGGTACGTATGAGAGAATAGTGGGCTGTGTATTGGGGGCAAAGTGGTATGGACAGGACAATGTACAGCCCTTAGATCCTTAAAAATCCTATCCCAGTGTCCTGCCCCACCCCCATCACCGGTTGCCCCCAGTCATAGCAGTTATGAACCTGCGGACCGGCGGGTTTGAGTATAATTTTTTGTACTGTGTAAATGTAAGAACATACGTTTGAATAAGAAAATGTTTATATTATGAAAAAAAATGTCTTATTTTTCTCCCCTCTTGTACTTTACTTTTAAAAAAATTCCTTGAATAGTTTGCTATCAAAATGAGTCAATTTTCGGTCTTGATAGTTTCCAGATTTAAAATGATTTTACTCAAAAACCTCCTTTTATTTCTTTTTTTTTTTTCATTAACCACTGGTGGTCTCGGGATAAAACTTTCAGTAAGGAAAGCCATAAATATCCTCTACAAGATCTGTAAGTTTTATCGTGGGACCACCAGTAGTTTCTGAAAAAAAAATTATCATTGAGGTAAAGTGCTCGTCGCTTCGTGTTTTACAGGTTGTATAGGACCTTAGGTTCGATTTTTTATCTCAGCAAACACTGTTGTTCTTAAGATAAAACTTACAAGACTTACAGAGTATATTTGTAGCTTCTTTTCCTGAGAAAGAATTACGCCTTTCTTTTTAATTTCACAGAAAATAGTTACTCTACCGAAATTGATTATAAAATTTAAAATACGGAAATCGCTAAAAGTGCGCGCATGCGCACAATGGCTAAAGAAGCGACATCTTGTGGCATCAAGTTGTACGACCTATATGCACGTCGCCATATTGTTGATGCTTGATGGTGTTCATATTTGTTCATATTGTCAAGGTGTTTACGCGGTTTCGCGAGAAAATCCAATTTTGAAAATAGAAAAATCAATCCATACTAATTGAAGTCCTGTGCACGCATAAGTGTCGTGAATATTCATTGTGGCATTCTGCAATTTCGCACACTGGATAAAATGAGTGAGTGCGACAATCCGGACGAACATTGCGAGACGTCGAGGGTACGCGAAGAAAAAGCAATGGGTGACGTGCAAGACCACACTGAGGATGATTCTTACCCTGAAAATCCTAGCCCGGAATGTCCAAGACAGGAAGCCGATGGTGCTTCAGAATCTTTCGATGATAAATCTTCACCCATTGACACTCCCTCAACTGATTCAGTGAAGGTACGTTTCTCCCTCTTTCAAAGATTTTGCAGAGTTCAACTGAAGATTCTCACGCTTTCACAATTTTCTTCTTTCCCTTGGCATTTGCCTTGATCTCCCTCTTGTCTTATGTCACTTTGACTTTTAATTTATAAAAAAAAACGAACGTCTGGTTGTCCAATGCTCCTTTTATTGCTGATGTATACTTTTCTCTGTAAGTTATTGAGAATCTTGCATATTAAAACTTTTTATAATTGCATTTATTTATGCATTTGAAACTCGAACTTATTCAGAATCGAATTTAACATATGCACATTTGCAGTTTTTTTAATGGGGAAATGTCAGGGCAAGTTCCTGAATTAAAAGATTGATTTCTGATGTATACATTCTATATAAGTAGAAAGTTTGTTTTTGAGGTTATGCGTTGTACTGTCAAAATGAATCCGAAACTATTGACCCGTTCGGAGTCGAAGGAATGTTGGTTGAAAAAGTGATCTGACGATATTATTGATAAATTAGAAAATAATCCCGTTAAACACATTGTAATTATCATTGTGCATTTTATTCATTGGAAAGCATATCGACATTTTTCTGGATTGAAATTATAGATAGGCAAGTAGGTTAGAATCGTTAAGATTCATTATAACAAGTTATAAGCTTCATGGTCACTCGTGTATAGTTTTATACATTATATCGTCGTGTATGTTATATCCATTATCTTTTGTCTTAAAAAATAACGGATTTAAGCTTCAATTTGGCATTCAGTTTAAGGATGAGTTTTAAAATGCACGTAATCAATTTTTTTTTTCCTGAATTACTAATAGATCGCAGAATACTGTGAAAGTTCAGACAACACAGCTATACAAGAAAGTAACGAGATAGAAGGCATTGATACTTTAGCTGAGGATTGCAGGGAATCTTCTGAAAGTTCTTCTAAAGATTCAGCCAATCTCCCTTGTCCTACTAGAGATCCTTGCAGATGTGAAATGTGCAGAGTCAAGAGGTATTCATTTGTTTTTTACAAAAAGAATTACAATCTTGAACATTTTTGAAGAATTTGAATTTTTATAATTGTCAACAGGAGGATACTTATGGAAGAAATGGAGAGGGCATTGAGATTAAATAGCCTTTGGACGGACTTGCGAAAGCACATACACTCTGTCTTTCACTCGGCCATGACCGTTTCCAGGGTTCCTAACTCTTTTCCAATCCTAAGCGACACTTCTTCTCATAGCAATTTAGAAAACTCTGTCATACAGTGAGTATTTTCGATAAAATTAATTGTAATTTGTATTCATTATTTACTATGATTCACAAACTTTTTTCAGATTGTCGAAGAACGATCCTCATCAACTTTCTATGAGATTGGTTAGTCAAGCACAGGAATTCGTCGTAGAAATAAAGGTTCAGCTCTTGACTCTCCTTCACAAACAGATAACTAGGCATTCAGCAGATCTTTTCTTAACGAGTAAGCACAGAAATTGAACTTGATGTCTTCTGTCATATAAAGATGTAAACTTATTTTCCATTTAAAATTCTTTTTATTACCAGGAATGTTGGATGGGTACGATGCGCTAATATCAACCGCTCTAAAAATTTCGGAATTGATCCACCCTATAGAACAGGAATACTTTCAGAAATTCAATTTAACGTGGGAGTCTTTTAATAAGAAGCTATATCAGGATTATGTATATACCGATCCTTTAATACAGGATAAACTTCCAAGTTTTATTGGGGAGGTAAATAATCTTCTGGATGAATCATTTTTGCATGTTAATTTCAGTATAAATGCTGGGCAAAATTTAAAAGACCCTTGAAAATGAAATTGTAATTATTTGCTTTTATAGATAAGGAGCATGCTGTCTGAAAAGACTGATTTAGATTACCACGCTCTCGAACTAAGGTACCGTAAATTTGATGATGAAATGACCAGAATTGTTGATCTATGGCCGGAAGCTGTGCAGTTGATCGATGAACACAAGTGAGAATACCTTTTGATGACTCGTTTTCAAAGTACTTCTAAAATGTTAAAATCAACATTTTATGCAAAAATTTCAGTATGGAACAATCCGCTCGAATAGTAAAATTACGAAGGTTCAGAGAGGGTTGGGAGACGTTTACAAAGTGGTGGAAACAAGTACAGCAACAGGAGACCTATAAGAGACACGAAAGGTATATCTTAGTTTTGTTTTCAAAGATATCTAATCTATTGAAATAGGGAAAGCATTATTCATATTCTGTATTAAAAACTTGCAGGTTGCAAAAAGCAAACAATCATTTAGTAAATGAACCTCAGGAAGGAGTTATCTCGGCCGGTCCTAACGGTAGAGTTCCAAGTCCTGTATGTCTTCTAGACACACTCAGTATTCCCCCGAAGCACGATATCGCACAATTCTTACTCGATGCTAAAACGTCACACCAAAGGCTAGTTGATGTATTGAAATCGATAATTGTTTCAAAAGACCATTTGACAGTTAAAGATTATGGTATAAATATGCCTAATCATCCAAACATGAATGATCTTGAGTTTCAATGTGGATACGAGTGCGCATCGACCTTAATTCAGTCTTTTGCTACACTGATAGCAAATAGGTAAGATTGAATATTAATTTATTAATTGCGTATTAATCAATGTTTTCATAGCTTTGGACGTAGGAGATATAATGCTTTTTATTTTTATTAGGCGAAACAAAGACAAGTACAATGAGAATCATATAGATTCTTCGCCGGTCATTGACGAAGAGAATTGTACTTACTGCACTTTATCCCCTCTCTTAAATTCCAACCCCTTCATGGAAAAAGAGCTCTCTACAGAAGAGGAATGTAAAGACAATTTTCCACCTTTCAACAATGACATTGCAGGTGATTAAAAAATTCTTATTACTTTTTTTACTAGTCTGAAAGCAATGGTAACCAAAATTATAATTAACAAATTCGACTTATATAAATATAGGGATGGCCAAGCAAATAGCGTCCAATTTTTCGGCGATTAAGGATCTTTACAATCAAGTGAGTTCTGCAATGCCTTGTGAGTGTCCAGAAGTAGTGACATCTCAAGAGAGGACGAAATCAAGTCTGAATGAAATTGAACCGAAGTCGCTAATAGAGTGCGAAACTGAGCTGACACAACCAACGGAGAATATACCGAATTGCGTCACAGAGGATGTAGATTTTAGGAAACTTGAATTTCAATCGTGTCCATGTGTTTATCAACATACCAAAGATATCACAGAGAAAAGAAAAGAAGTAGACAGTCCGCCTTGTCCGTGTTTGCTAAATTCGAAACGTAAACTAGATACGTGTCCCTGTTTAAAAAAGAGTAAGTGTCCCGCTGTTTATAACTCTTTGTTTAATTACTATTTTTACTTTAATATAATTTAATTATTTCTAGTGTGGGTATCAACTCCAGTAGATGTTACGTTGAATGGTCACACTGAAGTGCAACCTCCTGCGGTATCTCATCCAAAGTCTGATCAGGAGCCCACCAACCCTGTAATGAAAACTAATTCCACGAATTCTGCTCAAACCCAGACGAGGCATTCAACGACTCAAACGAGAAGCACACCTCATCATCATAATCGTACTGCTCGTCAGGGTAATTACATTTAAGCGTTGTTTATTTGCTGGGGACTATTAATTATGATTGCACGTTAATATAATGACGATGAATATTTATTTTTAGGTTCTACACATTCTCAAGACGTCAAGACTGCAGCTTCTGCTCATAAAGCTCACAACCATGGCAATCAGTCTTCCGGTTCTTGTCACAAGCAACACGTCGTCGAGCACATTAAAAGAGTATCTTGCAGTGACTGTTAGTATCTTTTTTTTGTACATAAAAGTATTTATTGATAGAATTAAATCTATGAAAACATATATGTCCGTCAACGACTTTTGATTCAGTTTGAATAAGATATAATGACGGATTGTTTCCTTAGTGAGCCCCGGCGACGGGGATTGTTCAGATTCAGGAAGCAGTCACGAGGATTCTTGTTCCACCAGCAGTTCATCTCCACGTGATTCTAATCGACATTGCGATTGTTGTTACTGTGAAGTGTTTGGTCACGGAGTTGTAAGTGGTAAATTAAAAATTAATTTAAAAACATTATATTATACGGTGGTAACTGTAAAAAGAAATTGTTGAATTTTAGCCTTCTGTAGCACCCGTTAGTCGTAACTACAATGAAATGAGAGATAGATTGAGACAGTTGTTGACAAAGAAAAAGGCAACTAAGTGTAAAGCTGCGTGCAGTCCGCCGAAAAGTCCTACTGAGTCTTTACCATCCAATACAAATTCCGATTCGAAAACGACGACGTCAAGTCACTCGGCACCGAGATCCAATACCCCTTTGTCCACAGCTTCTACTGTTCTGCTTGATAATAGAGATCAAAGAGATTTGGATGCTTTACTCGAATTCATAGAAGGCGGTCAAAATGGAAAGAGAGACAATAAAAAGGCTGAAAAAAAGGCGCGACAAAAGCAGCGAAAGGTAAGCTGTGTACCGAATTTCAGCTTATTTAACGTTTAAATTAGAACATCTTAGTGCATGATGGATTAATCAGCAACATTGTTAACAGTTTTGGCATCTACTTCGAAGTATATTTATGTATTTATGATTTTTTTATACTAGATTGAAGACAAGCTCAAACAAGAAAGACTAGAAGAGGAGAGGCAGAAGTTGATAGAAATTCAAAAAAAGACGCCGGAAGTAACTATCACTGTTGTTGATCCTCAGAGACCTATACCTCAGAGGCTGCATCCTCATCGGAATTTGCCCGAGGTTTCTATTCTTCCAGCATCTCCCCCTATCGTATTGACCTCTTTAAAGCAGAGTAATATTAAGAATAAGAAAAAAGACAAGTATGAAGCTCCCAGTGTAGTAAGTGTTTCTAGTAAGGTCAACACCAAAACGAAAGCTGCAGCGCATACAAATCAAAAAACTAAAGGCCCAGTCTCTGTCGATAGGGTCGATGGAGTTTCTAACTCACATCAGAGCTCAAAAAATAGTATTAAATCGGATAAAGGAAGCAATACTAATACAAATACAAAAGTAAATAAAGCACAGGCTAGTAATGCAAGTATTAAAAAGAACAGTAAAGTTGCTGTACCCCCACCTGCTCCCCCTCCAGCACCGGAACCTATAGATGAGTCTTTGTTAACCAAGAAGGAAAGGAAGAAATTGAGAAGAGAAATGAGAAAAATGGAAGAGGCTAAGGAAGAGACTGAAAATCAGCTACAGATTGTTACGATTAAGAGGGTCATGGAATCGAATAGTGCTGAACCTACCGTAACAATAACGCTCAAAGGCCAAACACCCGCGGAGGATAAAGTGTTGTTTACTCTAGTGAATGGTCAAACTAAAGAACCCAGTAAGTCTGATCAGGGACAAAATGTTGGCGGAAAGAAAAAGAAGAACAAAAACAAAAATAGTAATAATAGCAACAATAGTAGTGCTAATAACAGCAACCAGGTGCAGCAGAATAACAAATTGCAACAGCCAAATGTAAAACAGCAACAGCAGGTGAAAAATGTAAAACAAGATGGCAAGAATGTAAAGCAACAAGCCGGAAATGAAAAGACCAAGGGTGGTAAACAAGTTGAATCTCTGAAGTTACAACAAGCTTCGGTAGAAACGAAAAGTACGAAGTCGAAAAAAGATAAAAAGAATACCGAAAACAAAGAAAATGTTTCGCAGCAGCAGAATACTTCGAATAAGAATAAGAATCAACAACAGAATCAGCAACAGAATCAACAACAGAATCAAGAGCAGAATCTCACCTCTAAGAAACAGAACAAAGTTAACTCATCTTCTCAATTACAACCAGTTCAAAAACAAAGTAATCTTAATAATGAAGTCGTTGACAAGAAGACGAAGACACAGCAACAAAATAAGAATAATCAAACAAATGCCAAAAAGAATAATAAGAATGTTAATAACAATGTAAACAACAATGTCAACAATAAGTCGAACACGAATAAGACTGATACTTCAAAAAATCAAACTAAAGTAAACCAGAATACAGCTGGTAAACAGAAATCAGTTGTCGATATGCAGATTGGTATGAACGAATGCGTGAGTCCACCATTTAGCAGTCAATTCAAAGACATCAGTGCAAGTTCTAAAATCAATATCGAGAATCTCAAATTACCACCGGGTATTACGATAACAAAAGTAGACACTCCTGCAAGACCTCTTCCAATTAAAACTACAATGAAGCCTAAACCTCAGAATCCACCGAAGCAGACGACTATTATTGCCGCACCCATGAATAGCGCTCAATCTGGTTATGCCAATCAACAAAATGGTGGTAACGTCATTGTCGTTGACACTGGAAAGCTTAAACAAGATCTTATGCCGAAATCAACTGATAAAGGTAAGATTTCTTTCCTGTAAAAGTTTCTAATAAATAAACAATAATTAAGACTGTTGGGCACTTTTGAAAATCTTTTATTACAAAATAATGTATTTTTTGTTTTCAGACGCTTCGAAAGAAAATCAAAGTGGAAAGAAGAAGAAGAAGAAAAAGAATAAGAACGCCGCTAATCAAAATGGTCCTTCATCGACGAATGTGTTGATATCACAGAACAATGATTATAGTGATGAATCTGCGAGAATACTGCACAATCCACAAACGAACATGGTGACTATCAGGAATCCAGCGTTCGGTCCGCCAAAAATGGAACCAGCCTCACAGCAAGCAGCCATCATCAAGGTATCAGAGAACGGCATGGTCACCATCAGGAGTCCAGCTTTGCAACATGCCATCAATGCTGGCTTGACGCCTGCCCCAAAACCAGATTTTATCGTGAAGGGCGACTTGACTGCTGGAAAACCAAACATGAACAATTCCAATCCAAAGCATACTAATGGCATTATTCCCTCGAGTCTGGCAGAGCTGCGAAGTAGACTGACGCCGGATTGCACGAGTTTGAGTGACCTCGCCAACATACAAATCAGCAAGGTCACGAACGGTCAACCGATACCCGAGAACGGCATCAATATCAAAGGAACCAGTGTCACCTTAACGAAGGTGAGGAATCCTGATCCAATGATAGATGAGGTGCAGCAGGCGAAAACAGCCGTGAGGGAGGCGATAAATGCATCTATGGCGGTTTCCAGCAGCGGAAAGGGGAAGAAAAAGAAAAAGCGCGGAAACGGCGCGAGGCAAAGCGGGGATGACTGGAACCTCGTTGGTGAGAAACAACAATAATCAAACTTTATCATGTAAATTTCCGCTTCTTTTATTTGTTTTTAAACGCAACCGCGTTAGCATATTAGGACCATTGGGTTTGGTGCCCGGAAAATGAAATTTTTAATGTAATATAGTATTTCTCTCGTAATGGTTTTCGATGAACTTTAAACTCTTGATAGGATATTTGGCGTTAGTATTCTTTACAGAAAATTCAGATTTGTATAATTTGAAAATTTTCTTCCTGACTAATTTCAGTTTGTCTCCCTCTGATTTGCGGGTACTGTGTTCTTATCAGTCTTTTGCACTTCTGCACGTATTCGCTTAAACGTAAAAGATCTCATTACCCTTCTATTTAAGTTTTACGACTTACAATCTTACATTTTACCTCATACTCCGGCTTATATGTTCCGTCTTGTAAAGTCAGTATATTCATATTCGATAGGTATCACCGACACGGTATTTATTACTTTAAATTTTGAGCTTGCAAGTCCGTGATTTTCTTTCTAAAGACAACTATCGTACTACCAGGAGCGTGTTAGGTCGATAGAAATATGAAAAATATCCTTTTAGTTTTAGTCTAAGTATTAAGCTATTTTGATTTTCTTATGAGATGGATTTACAATTGAAGGATCGCGAAAGAGAATCGTGTTGTAGTTTATGTGAATTGTTTTCATGTCCTAGCCCTATCTTTCGCAATGAGAGAAAACTGAATGTGATATTAAAGTACAGGGAATTTAATTCTAGATATTAAAAAGGCGATATTTTTTAGCTGCTGATGACACAAAATAAAATTACATTTTTTCCAAATATTCACTCTCTTTCTTCCAAACGGAACTGACATTTCTCCTAATTACTGCATGGGTTCGGTTGCAATAGTTAAGTATTTCTTCTGGAAGTTTAAAGATAGATTTGAACGAAAAAGGTTTTTCCAAAATTCATCTTTTCTTTTTCTAGCGAATTTGATATTTTCTCTAAAATAATTATACGTTGACACTGTATGTTAATGCTGGCCAAATTTTTGACGTTTAGTTTAGGTGCCAAGTGCTCTTCACGTGGAGAAAATTACTAACATGAAGTTGCTAAGCTGTTGGAACGCAGTGCTTCTTCATTCAATGAAAAACAAATTAGAAAAACGACCAGGAAGATTCTCTTTGTTCACTTGCTTTTTTTTTTTTGCACTGCAGTCGTAGAATTTAGGATTAAAAATAGATTTTACGTCGCATACCCATGCAGTACGACGACAAATGCACAACAGATGCCGACACTTACCCTATTCCTTGTAAACCCAGCCCTTCCACTTCCATTTGCATAGAGTTTCGTTCATTTTATTTTTTACTGTCTTTTGCTTAAACAGAGTGTCTACTGTCCAAGCTGGGAAATTAATTCTTGAATTTTTGATTTTGTCCTCGAATAGTATTTAAATTTTTTGAGACTAGGGTTTCTTAAGTATTTCTTAAATAAGGGTTGTTGGAATCAGATTTAGCCGATTAAAATCATTTAAATTTTTTAGAGTGAAACAAACACATCATTTCGATTCAAAAAAATAATCGTCCAATTCGCGTTCCAGAACAATTGCCAAACCGCATTCTTAGAGATCGCGTATATTGTGAACAAGAATGGGTAAACACTCTTAAATTTAAATATTATCCAGATGGAATCGGTTTCAAATCAGGCAGGTTCTACACTTAAATCGCAGAATCTCTCGGGAATAAAATACATTGTTTTTTTTAGAGGAAATTAGGCAATACGTATTTTTGCGATTTGTGAAAAAACAATTTTTCTACGAAGTTATAAGTATTTGAATTTTTTGCTGTGTTTTTCCAAAAAAACTCAAATTATTTTTTTAAACTTCTATAACTTTTTACCTAATTGAGGTATTTAAGATTTCTTCCAGATTCTCTCGCCTAATTTCCTCTAAAGGAAAACATATTTTGTCACCGAGAGATTCTGCGACTTCAAATGTAGAACCTTTCTGATTTGAAATAGATTCAGTCTTCAGTTTAAAGTTCTGCAAGTTAATTTGGAAGCTAACAAACTTGTAAAAGCAAAGAGAGTAATAATTTTAAGAAAGAACTCTGCCTTCCTGTAAACTTGTCATTCTTACTTTATCTCTTAAAACACTTCCCGATCTCTGGTATTGAGAACGTGTCTTTTGCAGAGAGCGTATTCACGCCAAAAGATATAGACCTCGAGGATGGCGAAATGGACGACGCCGAACGTGAACTGGAGGCCTTTAAGCGATTCTGTCTGCAGTCGGTGCCTCCTCCACGAAAGGAGAAGGTGAACCTAAACATCAAGGACATCGTCCTCAAGAAGAAGTCTTCATCGTCAACGGCTGCTGCAGCGGCCGTAATAGCAGCGAATTAACTATCGTTTGAAGCATTCCCCCCCATCTCTCCACACCCTATCAAATTCAACTAGTACTGCCATGAACTCGATGCAGAAGCCATGCACGCAACTTTGTAACATTGGCAAAATTAAAGCGTCGCCCAGGGTGAATCATTTTATGGTCGATACAACTTGAAACACTTGGAAAGATCAGTAGACGAAAACACTTTAGGAAAATAATGGGCAGAGCAACTTGAGGCAAAAAGTCTCGCGGAGAAGCTCGTTTCTGCCGTGCTGTTGTTCCTCGCCGATTGTTTAATGTGATTTTGTTAGGCATTCGGCAGGATAAAGCTTTTTATCAACGAGCTTTTAGGTATATATAATGTATATGTATGTATCTACGTGTCATAGGGAAGAAAAGTGATTAGGAGGCTGATTTTTTTAAGCGCACGATCCTAGTAGACGAAGGTAGATCTTCAATTGAATGTTGCCTTTTTTTATTCCAATTCTATCCTGAGTCTACCAGGGTCAAGAGTGAAATATTTACTTTTTTTTTTCTCGTGCATACAGTCACATTCATTTTTCTATTCCAAACAAAATCAATTTTTATGCGTTTAGTGTCACCGTTGTGTCATTGAATTGAGATGAACTTTTATTTGCGTAAACTGCTACACCTGTTAATATTTTCTACCAATCTTGACACTTGACGGTCAAAACTCGAGCGCCGTTTATAGGTACGAGTTTCGTCGCTCAAGTTTTGAGGGCACAATGCCTCGATATTCTTGTGCCCAGTCTGTTCGTGTTTTTGTTGCGATTAGATTAGATAAAATATTTGAATTAAGGAAATGGTGAGCCTTTGAGTGACCGCGATTTTCCTATTAATTATTATTACTGTATACGAATGAATTAGGTGATTGATAACGTCAGCTTGGACGCACTCGAATTTTTTTTAATGGTGATTTTAATGAATGAATCGTCACTTGTATATACTGCACACGTATTAATTCGCAGGAGGAATATTGTCTTATTAAGCGCGACAAGATCAATTGTGGTCCTTGTAATGGATCTCCTTTTCTGAGTTCCCTCTGTAAAGAACTCATATTCTTGTTGGCATTTCATTATAGGATATAGAGTATTCTAGAGATACTGTATTTGTAGAATAGCTTTTCATACATCAAGATACATTTCGTCAAGAAGATCCAAGTCTTATTCTTTTTTAATGAACCTTCTCCTTCAGATTTTCGTTAATTAGACTTATACCGTAGAACTAGATTCAAGACTGAAATATTTTTAATTTTGAACTATTATGAACTTTTGTTTCCAGAAAGATTTAATTTATTTGCTCATTCCTATTCATCGAGGAGTGTGATATCGACGATAAATAGGCGCCAGATTGGCGAGGTGTTTAATATTCTATCTTGACAATGCAACTATTGCTGCATCAGCAATAGCATACCCAAGTATGTTTATAGGTCTTACTTTACTATCGGTGTAAGAACTTTTAATCAAGTATATGTACTTTGAATAGTATGTACCGATTACTACATTAACTAGCAATATTATACGCGCAGCAAACATTGCATAAGTAATTAATAATATTCAAGTACAAAAAGATATAACGCTACATGATTTCAATTTGAAATTCAATAATTTTAGAACATTCAGATAAACATTTTTTCAATCTTAAGACTAGTATATTTGATTACATTAAATTTTGAAAAATTTAAAGGCATTTTTCGAAAGTATAAGGTTTTCAATTACTTCAAAGCTGCAAAATTGTCACAAAGCTTCAAAAGTTGCTTAATTTGAGCGGCCAAGGGAAAACAGGCAAAATCAGTTTGTGTTGAGAGCAACGTTCTCGCTATTTCAGGGGAGATCAAACGAACCAGAGGCACATCGGCATTTATGACGGTGTGCAGGAGAGAAAAATATTATTCGTGGAAATGATACATACTTAACACTCTGCAGTTGAAGCGTGCTTTGAAATCCTAAGTTCTTTAGGTGAGGAGCTAGCGCAAGATTTTTTAAAGGTATTAAAAACAAAGGGCTAAAAAAATAAAATAATTATTGCTAACGTTACTTTAAGGTATTAAAGTAAGGGAGAAAAACTTTTTAAAAATAATTTTGAACTGTTTCAATTAGAATTATTTAAATTAATGAAAAATTTTTAATGTTTGAATTAAAATTGAACTTCTGATTAAGAAGAAACGTTCCTCTTTACACCTTTTCTCGTTTATTTCCGCGCATGTTAGCTCATTTGTGCATTGCTCATTATAATCGCACCCTCTACATTTACACTATGCGATTCCAGGAGTTCTCGACCCTCCTTTTGGATCATTATGTGCGTTTTCACATAGCATCCCCAGGAATGAACTCCGGTGGTCTCATTAGCAGCGTTCGTCAGTCACCTCCGTCACCTCGTCTCCTCTTTTGCGTTTCTTCCGCACTGTTAGTATCCTTATTTTCCAAATACTATTCTTGCCTTGCACCTCATTATCTTCACACAACAGTTGGAAGAGTGCGAGATCTTCACAATACCTGCGAACGAGCTTTTAGCGCTCTTTATGGTTCCTTTGGTCTCTCGTACATAAACCCGCGTGAATAGCTTTCAAACTTTATTGGACGAAGAATTTTTTAAGGTAATTTATATGCAAGCTGTAAACCTAATCAGTAAAAATAAGTCAGTAAAAATTGGGGGTATGACTAAATATTTCAAAATTTCAGATTCATTCTTCTGTCAACAAAAAATCGTAACTAATACAAATATTTTATCACACCCCATCCTCAGACCTTCCTTAATTAGAAAGGTGCAGGGAGTTAGTCGAAATATTTGCAAGTTTCTGATTCATTTTTTTATTAAGAAATCTTTATATGTATAATAAAAATATTTGGTCACACTCCATCCCCTAACTGGAAAAGGTCAGAGGGTGCCAAAACATTGTTTACAATATGAGTTTTTTCACGAAAAAAAAGTGAGTTTGAAGTTTGGGAATGAATGGTCACATCTTTTTTCAAATAGGGGTAAAATTAAGCAGGGATGAGATATAATAACATGTTTTTTACAAGTCTCTTTATCTCTTTTAAATTAGAGTGGGGTTGAGATGTGATGAAATATTTTAAAGTATCAGATTCGCTTTTGGCCAAAAAGATCTTATCTTTTGAACAATATTTTATTGCACCCCCTCCCTGCACATATCCACATATTTTTGAAAGAGGGTAGGAGTTTATATTTACATATTTATTTTAATTTATTTATATTATAGTCTGATTATAGTTTACATTTCCAAGTTTCAGATTCACTTTTGTCTTTTCCCAGTTAGGGGATGAGGTATGGCCAAATATTCTTTCTAGATGAGGTTTCAAATTTACTTTTTTTATCAAAAATGTTATGGGAATCAGTAGAGTAGATTTTTTTTCTTTATGATTTGATAATTTAAAGTGACATTGAGAGTACGATTGAACAAACGATGCCCCGAGTTCGTCGGTCTCAGTGCAAACAAGGTTTTGGCCCTAGTCTTGTTATTTTCATGCGCATCTTATTATAGTATACATAAACGCACTCCGCAGGTGCATATCATGCATGCGGTGAAGGGCGAATGAAAAAAAGGAGCAAAAAGTACACGCTCTTACACGCGCTCACAACGTAGGCATTGGTACGTATTTAAGCACTTCTGGGCACGTGTACTGCGTGATTTACACGACCGTGAATTTGAAGTGGGTGAGATATAGCCCCTGTGGATGCTCAGCACCCCTTGCGTGACTTCTGAATTTTGTTTTTCGAACATGCCGAGGCTCCCATCTTCTTTGTGTCGTAAAGTTTATTAATAACTGAAGATGCTAACTTTCAGCAACACACTTTCGATTTAAATCTTAATCAATTCCCTACGTTTTTTTCAAATTTTTTGAACAGCGGGATCTTGGATCCCAAGGGGGTTAAATCACCCGCAATTGTACACAATTCATATTTTCTCACATATTTAATAAAAAAATTTCTAGTTTAGCCTAAATATTGTAGAAAGTGGTCAGAAAATGTAATAAAGTATATAGAACAATAGAAACTGCAAGAAGTTCGAAAATTCATTTTTTTAAGGGGTGTTTTTTTAATTTCTGGGGAAGTTTTTCCAATTTTACTGTACTTTTTCATTTTATTACTTTTTTTGACTACTTTTTATGATATTTGGGCAAATCTAGAAATTTTTTTATCGAAGCTATGATAAAATACAATTTTTTATGGTTGGGGGTGGGTTAACCCCCTTGGGATCCAAGATCTTGTTAATTTGAGAAAAATTGACAGATTTTTTCTCACAAAAAGGAAGCTTTTTTTGGGGGTATTCCCACAAATTAAAAGAGCTTTAATTTTTTTTAGCCACCCCACTATCCATGTATCGATGTAAGTATTCAAGTAGGAGATAAAGGAGTTGAACTTGTTAATCTTCAGGGTGACATTAATGTCTGTAGAACAATACGACTCAAAATCCAAAGAAGACCTTTGATCTCTACTCTTAGACCCCGCAGAATTCTCTTAGTCCACGAAAATAGAAGGGTCATAAACAAGGGTCTCATTTTGGTAAATTTAAAGCTCGTGTGATTTGTACACGTACTTAGAAATATTTTGTATGACCTTGAGTGCCTCCAAATTTAAAGCAAATATTTTAATATTTCATACACAAATATCTCTCATGAAGTTCCTACATAATGAGGAGGAATTTAATTTTGAAAATATTTTGAAGATTCAGAGCGAAATAACCCATGTTCAGGTTTATTTTCAGAGATCAAAGGAATATTTTTTTTAAATTAATGTACTTGAAACGGCGGTTATACATATATAGGGGCAGGGAGGAGCAGAGGGGTTAAAAAGAAGCTGTCGGAAGTGGGGAGAGGTGGAGGAAGTAAGGAATATCAAATGAGGGGGAAAGTTACTGTATATCCTCGTTGGAAAGTGGATTTTAATAGGTCTTTTTGCGAGAAAAACGAATCTGAAACTTCAAAATATTTTGTCGAATCCATATCTCTTCTTAATTAGGATAGGGGGTGTGACAAAACATTTTCGCTATCTAGGATTATTGTCAAAAAAACGAATTTGAGACTGAAATATTTTGTGACATTCCCTACCCTAAGAATAAAAGGATTGAATGGGTGAAGGGAGAAAGGGTGGGCAGAGGGAGGGAAAGGTTTATTGAGAACTTTACAGTTGGGGGAGAGAAGATGGGGGTGAGAAGATTAAAAAGGCAGAAGTTGAATGGAATAAGGAATAGAATGAAGAGGTGAGTAGAAGAGGGGGTGAGGATACGAAAAATTAGGGGCTAAGAAATACAGGGTGTGAGGAGAGAGAGAGACTTATGAGAGGGGGTAAGGATAGGAGAGTTGAGTGGTGGAGGTTGAGACAATAAGAGCATAAGAATGAGAAAAAAGGACAGAGAGGAAAAGTAAGGGGCTGGGGCATTGATAAGAGGGAATAAGGCAGTGGCGTATCTTACTCTAGGGGGGCCCTGTATCAAAATTTGTCGGGGGCCCGGTGTCTACTACCGGGAAAAACCGGGAAAACCGGGAATACGCCTGGAATTTTTTTTCAAGAACCTACTTTTATAACTTATTTTTGTTTTCTGTCATAGCAAATAATGTTTACCAAAGAAATGAGTTAATACACTTCAGTTATTGTTTCATATTTTATAATCTGATTGAGTAACTTAGTTACTCAAAATTAAGTCTGATTAGTTGAGTAAATACTTGCTAAATAAATAGTTTATTCTTAAAAAGAGTAAAAGTATTATATGGATAAATAATATATAATAAACTCTATAATATGTTGGATTTGTTGATTTAATATGCTAAGTTCATAATAGTAAACGTATGATGAAACATTAAAGTGTGTTTTTACTTTCCTGGAAAATCAGGGGATTTAGCCTTGAAAAATCGGAAAAACGCCTGGAATTTGAATCGGTTGAGTCAGTAGACACCCTGATATATGAAAGGAGGTAAGGTGGAAGGTCCAGTAATGAGTAGAGAGGAGTGGAAAGATCATAGGATAGGTTTAGACTGGGGTGGGTTGGAGGAAAGATTGAAGAGCAGGGGGAGTGGTACAAATGTGGTAGAAGAGAAAAGGGTGAAGCATGTGGGGTTTATGAGAGGGGGTAAGAATAGAAGGGTTGAGTGGTGAAAAGAATGGAGGTAGAGAAAGATTAGAGAAGGAACAGTGGAAAAGAAGGGACAGAGGTATACAAACACAGGAGATATGATGATATCAAAGATTAAAGAGGAAGTATAATAATTATAAATGTGAGAAGGTGGAGAGAATAGGAAATATAAGATAAGTAAGGATAAGAAGTAAAGATAAGAGAAGTTGAGAAATAAAAATTAAGGGATGTAGAGATGTAGAATCTGAGTGAGGAGGGGGTAGAAGGGGTTGAGAGCATGAAAGAAAGGGTTGGAAAAAGGAAAAAAAAGAACAAAAGAGAGATGGAAAGATCACAGGAGAGAGGAGGATGGGCAACAGGGATGGGGGAAAGGAAGTTTTGTGGGAGGGGAAGGGTCACTACGTGTTAATTTTTTTGTTATTTTTTCGTGAAACAAATGGGTGAAGAAGCACAAACTGCCCGTGACCATTGCGTATGCTCACGAATGCAACGTTTGTTGCCTCGTTGTAGTGCTGGTTGCGGAAGACAGGGGATTCAGAAAGTGAGTAGATGCAGTGCATGTGCAGACGATGACACACAGCAAAGTGCACCGCTTTTAGATTAGACGATAGTTTCGCTCGATTTCGTCTATTTAAGATTCCCGCTTCACGCGCTGCCGAAACCATGCCGAAACTACTTCCACCCTGTTGTTGCGCTCTGCCTCACAGCGCCTTTAAAACCTTGGAACTTAATGATGACTATCGAGACGCTGGTGCTTTCGTATACCTTCGCTTTAACCCTTCAAGTACAACGTGGGGTGTATGGCCACCCCAACGGAACAAAAAACGCATATTCGCTGTGTACAGGTTGCAGAAAGGCTTCCCGCTTTGAGTACCTTCTCTTTCAGTATCACTTCAGCCCCTGCTGCAAAAAAAAAAAATAAAAAAAAAGTAAAAAAAAAAAGTTAAACAATTGCTAAGCTATTTGACAACTTTCCTACATTGATTCTAGGTATTTGGGATTGAATTCAAGTATTTTTCGAAACCCGGAAATGCGCCATTCAAAATTTAAACGCAAAAAACAGAGTGGGGTGTACACACACCCCACGTTGTACTCGGAGGGTTAATTAGGATAAGGATGCTGAAAATAGCTTCATTCATTCATGTGAGATGATCGAGTCGTTGGCAGATAAAACTCTACGATCTTGATGAAAGCTTTAATTTACTTGATTTGCAGAAAAATTGAAACAAAATGTGCGAAAAACTTGAATAGAAAGAATAACATGTTCTATACGGAAATAAAGTCGAAGATCTTCATAGTTATTGTATGGTACATTGGCTTGTGCCTGCTTCTAAAAGCTTTGCACATACGGCCATAATCAAGTATGTACAGTAAAGTATGACAACAACAGAACACGCGGTATTCCCCAGTGGTCACCCATCTAAGTGCTAACCGCGCCCAACGCTGCTTAACTTCAGTGATCTAACGAGAACTGATGTTTTCAGCGTAGTATGGCTGTTGTTGAGAGTTACTTATATCTTGTAACTCTTGACTGCATGGAGTGCAATGACAACCATTCGCAGGAAGATATATTTTCTTTGCTGTGAAATAAACTAGTTGGCAACATGAAGCAGCGATACTAATGATATATAATAAAAGGTATCGTTTGATGAGTCGATAGTTCCGACATCTAATAAGCTGATGAACAGGAGACGAAGGACGTGGCCAGGTGGCGTGGTAAAAGTGTTGCCTAGCGGCATGGTCAAGGAAATTGTTTATGATTAAAGAAGAGTAACAATTGTGGCCAAGGAAGATGCATTTAATATAAGATATGGTTCAGGGGCGTTACAAATAAATAGGCGTGGTAAATAAGTGGGCGTGGTCAAGCTAGAGGAAGTGATTTTTAAAACAGTATGTATCGAAATATGCGTTTATAATTTAATTTAGATTAATTTTATGTATGCCTTAAATAGAAGTCTGGACATCCATTATTTCAAGAAGCATTTTGGGACAGACCCTCAAGTTCCTTAGTCTGTTTCAGACACATCAGACAACAGATGTTTGCTAAAAATGCCTGGTGTGTGTGCCTTGTACTCTCCGAACGCCATAGGTTCGCAAATAGAATCCAACAAGAGTCGTCCAACTGTCTGGTACTCTTGCAAAAATAGGATTATGTCTTGGTTGGAAACGCGAGATCGTAGGATGACAGACCTAGAAGCGAAACGAAGGAATTACTTTCCGGAATGAAGTTGATGATTCGCCCTCTGCTCTGAATTCATGGCCATCACGT
Source organism: Synergus itoensis (assembly GCA_904066005.1). Lineage (NCBI taxonomy): Eukaryota > Metazoa > Arthropoda > Insecta > Hymenoptera > Cynipidae > Synergus > Synergus itoensis. Next base: position 996,064 of record CAJFCP010000035.1, on the reverse strand, counting down.
TTCGACTTTCGCTCTAGACCCGAATTTCAAGTTATAGGTAATCCACTTTAAGAAATTATAATTTGTAAATGAAAAAGTGTTATTTAATATTTGCTTTCCACTAGTCACTTGAATTTTGTTGAATTCCCTATCAAATTGCAAATTAACTTTCAAGTAATTAAAACAAAATATTGTTTAGTTCTAATGAATCTGAAGAAGATGTGGACTAAAATAGAGGAGAATAAGATGGAGAAATTCTGTGCCCTGTACATGTTAGCATCTTCTGAGAAAGGATGGTTATTATTCAAGAGAAGAAACATTATCTTCTTATTCGTTGCTTAGTGAAGATTTAATACCTCCAACCCAAACGTTTCTCTGTAGTACATATATCTAAAAATATCAAATAATAGAGAAGGCGGTAGTCGTTAAAGTAGATCATATATAGTTTATAATTTCAAATAGAATAAATTTAAATATGTTTATTCTACCTGATATACGCGCATTTCGGTGATTAACTAATCAAATATTGATAACTAACATATCGCCAACTCTTGGATTGTGATTGAATTTTAAATATATGTATTCTAGTTGATATACGCGTATTTCAGTGATTAACTAATCAAATATTGATAATCAACATATCGTCAACTCTTGGATCTTGAGTGAGGATTCTTTTTAAATTTGAGTTATTATATAACGATCTCAGTTTACACATGTAAATGATGAAGTTAAACATGCCGTTCAGAAAATTTCAGTTTCTATAAATAATTCTGAATTAAATTGATAATATCCACGTAAAAAATTTAAATAAAGCAGTAAATAGCACAAATCGAGCTTTTAAACATGAATTTGTCAAATACTCGTCACTTATCGATAAATTTCTAAGTTCAGGCACACGCATCTATTTTTTTTATTTATCGTCAGGTGACAATGACAGGGTAATCGATGCATATAGCTTCTGTTGGCTAGATCAATAATCTATGCAAAGCATCACTCCTTGTAAACAATGGAATCACGTTTATCAAGCCCCATAGGGCATGCCTGAAGAAACATGGAACAAAACAGTGTCAGATCACGCGAGCGATTTACTTCCGCTTATATCCGTCCACTCGCGTTTGCAATTATGCGTGCCAATAACATACTGAATAGGTACATCCTATAATGCCTCAAAATGTATATCCATCCTTCTCAATCTTTGTATTTTTATTCTTTCAATTTCTTCTATTTACTTGCTCGAAGTAATGTGCAGTTATTCCTGGGATCGGGAGAGTAAATATGCAGTGAATGTGAGCCGCACACACCACATCGCAAGGGGATGACAGGTGCCGAGTGGTTCTATAAATTGTTTGCGAGGGCGATCTTGAAAAGGAAAGTAATGAAAAAAATAAAGTAAAAATTTGAAAAACTTTTTCTATCTTTAGATTAGACACAAGTCAAAATATTTCGTAAATTTAATGGAATCTTATAAATAATTCTCGCTTTGGGTGTTGAAACATTTTCTGTTGCAATGCAATTTTCACCTCTGAATAATGATGAATTTCGGAATTTGAAAAGGAATTCGAGAAAAACTTATATGTATTTTGAGAAATCTTTTATTTCTGAAAGGCAGTTCTTTATGTTCTAAAAGAAAATAGAGAAGCTCAAAATTATATTATTTCAATTTGAAACTCAACAATTTTTCATTCCGCAAATAAAATTTTTTTCAATTTCAAGATAAGGACATTTTCAGGAATTTAAATGAATTTTAGGAAATTTATTGAGATTTTCACATAAATTTAGAGAGATTTTCGGAAATTAAGAGATTTAACGTTGTTTTGTGGCATTTTACGAAAAATTATTTGAATGCTGAAGAATGTTAAAGAAATTTACGAGATTTTGTGGGATTTAAAGGGATTTTACGAAAGTTATTAGAGTTTTATGGAATGCGAACACATATACTTTAGTCAAGAAAATGAACTTTGCAAAATAAAGTATATAATGTATAGTAAAACGCATTTTTATGTACTTCTTGTTCAAGCATTGATAAATTTTAAAAATGTGTAAATTGAAAGTGTTGAATGTATGAACATTGATTATGAATGGGTTGCCAGGTCCATTCAGTTTGAACATGACCCAGGAATCTAGCCTTGGTCCATCTTTATCTCGGCTAAATGCCCGGTCACTCTGCCATGCATATAGCGACACTTTCACTTAATATATATAGATCGCTGTGAAAACTTTTGTTATTAAAATTCAAACTATAAATACCAGTTAAGATACTTTTTGTATTTTAAATTAGACCTATTCATTGACAACTAGACAACTTATTTTCAAGTATATCTAAAAAATTTATAACTAAAGCGCCTGCAGAAAAAAGAAACATGTATTTTTCTTGTTAGCGCTTCAAATATATCACAAAAATTCATGTTAACCATAATTAAAAGCTATGCTATGCTAAATCTTGAATTAAAAGCCAAAATCCATGGAGTCAAAGCCTACAGAAACTTCGCGAAATCTCTGAGATAAATTTTCTTCTATTTGTCAGTAAATAGAGAAATATGAAGATCAACATCTTATGTCGTACGCTCATATATGAATGCACTCAACATAATATGATAGCTCACGCTCTTCTCGCTCTTTCCTTCAGCTGCTTCCCTCATTTACTATTTCCTTCTTCGTCTCTCTTATTACTCTCACGCACACGCATCTCGGCTCTATTTTCAGCCGCGTTTAATTAATCTTGAACCAAAAACGTCGAGAGGAAAATGGCGTCGGTTAGCGAACCAGCCTACAGAAGGCAGAACTACCACCTGGCAGAAATAGCAGTCGAGAAAACCAAGCAGAGTTGTGAACGAGAAAAATAAACGATTCAGCTTGGCACCTGCACTACTGCAGAATGTTCAACTCGATTTGATTTTTCCTCCATCCTCGCTCGAGGCACGTGCTAGCAAATCTTCATCTTTTTTTTTTAGGTTTTATCCCATCTTTTTATGCTTTCTTCTTTTTTTTTCTTTACATGTATCGAAAGCTTCCCGCAGCGTCTTCATGGACGTGAGCCAACAGCTCGTTACGTCAATAGCAACTAAGATTTTGTTTTGGTACCAGGACGATGTCCCCTCAAGAGTTCAGTGATTTCTGCAGGAGACAAAAGATTTGATGATTCCAAATTTTGACAAAGGGAAGGTATTAGTGATTATTAGAGCTTTCAAAGTTCTGAGTTTGTCAACAGACAATTTTCCCAAATTTTCGCATAAATTAACGCTTAATGTTGGCTTGAACGTGATTCCCGGTGCATTTGTTTATAATCGGAGTCTCGGATGTTCCGGTTGGAGAATCCAGGATCCCCGTCAATGGGATCCTAGATAAGGAACGCTTATCCGAATAAAATGCTCCTCTGTATAATCTCGACGATGATGAATGTCCCCAAAAGTATCAAGTAGAAGATAACTAAGAGCTAATTATAAATCAGTGTAAGTGCCTCACGATCCTAATTCTAAGCGGATGAATTAATTCGTGCCGGTGGAAAAGCGGACCGGAAACTGTCGCCGAAATATACCTTGGACTGCGGAAATCTCTAAGAAAACACGCAATTCGCAACACCCGAATTCATTCAACTTTCTGTACCTATGTCTACCGGGTGATTATAAAACTAGATCTAATAAAACATCAATAAATTCATTAAATCCTATCTTAAAAAAAGTGGTGTCACGAAATGTCTCGAAAATCTCGCATGCATTGTTGTTGCAAACCTGATTGGCTTTTGAATGACTTGAAATTGTAACAAGGAAAACAAAATAATAGCACAAATGACGATTTTTAAATGATTTTAAGAGAATTTAAGGGATTTTTGATAAGTTTTAAAATATTTTATAGATTTTGAAGGATTTTAAAGTTTTTTGGGTAATTTTATTGAGGGATTTCAAAAGATTTTTATGACTGAAGAGATTTCGTAGAATTTAAAAGGATTTTGAAAGTTATCGTCAAATTTTTGTAGATTTCAAGAGGTTTTTCTGATTTTTGAGGATTTCATGAAATTCTAACGGATTTTAAGGCATTTTAAAAGAATTTAAGAGATTTTTATGATTTTTATAAAAAATTTGTAAAATTTTAAAGGATTTTAAGAAATTTTAAAGGATTTCATATAGTATTTTATGAGATTTCTAATAATTTTAAGGAATTTCAAGATATATAAATATCCTGAAATCCTTTAAAATTCTACGAAATCATTTAGAAATTCTAAAATTCTTTTGAATTTAGTCAAAATTACTTGAAAATCGTCAAAATCCCTTAAAATTCTTAGAAAACTTTTGAAATTCCTCTCTAAAAAAATGGTGTCACAAAATGACTTGAAGTTGTAAGAAGGAACACAAAATAATCGCGCGCTTAGCACGCGTGTTGGTTTACTAGTTATAATTAAATTTTAATTAAACTATTTATTTTAACAAAACAGTCATTAGCTCAATCAAAGTTTGTCTAATTTAAGAAACTTTACTATTTTCTGAAATGATTTAATGAATTGTAAACGAGACTTAAAATCTATTTTGAGCTTTTCGTATGACATTTTTGTCGCGTGCAGCTGATGAAGGGTTTTAATGAGGTTCTTCTCCTAATTAAAAATGTTGAAGATGAAAGTGCCGAAGTTTGAAACACCCTTTAAGTGATGCAACTTTAATACTCTCTACCCACAGATACCGTGACTCGTGCCAAATGAGATTGTTTCGATGGAGGAGGAGATGAATAAGGTGGAGACCGTTGGCGACGACGGCAGCTATGACGATGATACGAAGTTTCCTGGTACCGCCCTCACGTTTCCGGAAACGCAGAGCACTTGCTGCCGTCCAGTAAGTGGTCACTCGTGAGATTCCAAATTTTGCTCTGGCGAATTAACACGCCAGAAAATAGATCATCTTGAAGGTGGACGGAAGAGAAAATGGAGGGTGGATGAAGAGATTGCAAAATAAATCATCTCTACTCGTAGCATTAGATAACATCCACACGGAAAAGTTCAGTAATAAAATACAAATTATATCTATATACATTTTTCTTAATTAACATGATCTTGTAAAAATAATGAAGATTAATAATTACTATTACTGTTAACTACTTTATAAAATGTAAAAAGAAAATGTATGATGTATATAGAATTCAAATCTAAAGTTTGAAACTATCTTCAGAGTAGATGGTAAAGTCTATTGCTTCAAAATGACAGGCATCAATACACAACTTCACATCAATATGTCTTGTTCAAGTTCAACTACAAAATAATTTGGCATAAAATAACAAAATTTTCTGGTGCTAGTCAATACTGGGGAAAAAGATGTCTTGCAAACGGCATTAATGTACAACAGCGAGGAGAATCAACCCGAAGATGGAAATTTACCAACTGCTATAGGTTAAGATTAGATTTTAAAAAATCTTAATTTCCTATATCTCTAAAATTGATTAATTATTGAAAAATAGTCTATTTTATACATAAGTTTGAAAAGTATTCTCTGCAGCAATTGTATGTGAATATTTCATGAAATTATAAGCAATTACAAACTAATTTTAATGGTAAAAATCTGCCTAATTGATTATCCCCTCAATAAGCAAGGATATATCAGAGTACAATATCTATTCCCAATTAGCGTTGATGAATGGTCAATTCTGAGACGGCAAACCCTTACTTAAAATTACGATTACTTTGATAAGTAATTTTTCGCGTTTCTCGATAATTGCATTATATATTACCGGACTAGCAACCAACCATGATGATGAGAATTACCTGACTGATTCTAAAATCGAAAGCAGCAAGGCTAAGGAGGATAAGCGGAAGTTGGGTTCGACGGTAGAAGAATACGAATGGGGTAAGAAACTTGAATCTCAGGAAAAGGATCTAACGAAGGATATTGATAGTGGTATAGATTTTTGTCCATTACTTTTTCTAATTCTAATATATATAATTATAATTATGATTATAACTAATATGTATATAATTATAACAGAAACTGGCTCGAATATAATCGGAGACATATGCAGGATATGTCACATGGGAAGTTTTCCACCTTTGAGTGGAAATCGTCCCTTGTGGGAATGGAGAACACAGAGCACTCGTCCAATCGAGAATCAGGTGTCCAACATCTCCAACTTTGCTTATCTGGGTCCTTTGATTTCGGCATGCAAGTACGTTACAAGACATCTCGAAACATACAATTTTTAGCTTGATTGTTTCATGATATAAGTGATCTGCCAGGGTACTAAGGTAGAAATTGTCCTAGAGTCCAATTAGTTGTCATTCGATATTTCATTTAGTAGTTTTCAACTTCTCATGAAAGTTTTATAGTCAAAAATAACTAACAATTAGTAGAATTTTTCACTAAATTCATTTAGTCACCAATTTTTCATTAATTCCGGTTTAGAGAGCTCCAGCTTGATAGCCCCAGTCTAGAATTAAGAAAGTAGTTTCCCTAATAGCACCCAAATAGCACTCTACTTGCAGTGGGTTCAATTGGGGCAATTTCTACCCGGGTGCTTTAAGTTGTGAATATTAAACGCATTAGTTGCGGATGCAATAAACAAAGCAATTAAGGAGACATTCTTCTCCTTGCACTTGAGCTAAACGTCAATCAAGTTAACTTTCCTATCACGAGACAATCACTGTGCACCATCATTAAAGTTCCGCGCTGCATGTCACGTCGAAGATCGAGGAAGTCACGGTCTCTTGAGGAAGGGAAAGAGCTATTCCATGGGGAAGAGTCCCACGCAAGAACTGTTCCGTTGCTCTTCCTCGCAAATCGATCCAGCAATCGATGTTTAGTATTAGTCTTCTTCAATTAGAAAATACAAAAAAGTCTAGCTAGTAACTGCAATTGCGGGATCTACCAGAGCAATTCTTTTTCTGCGAAAAGAATGTCTTCTTCATGACCTTCTTCCTCAATATTCAGTAAAAGGAAAGACGAGTTGTATGGCTGATTAAAAATCATTGCAGATGTCGCGGCACAGTTGGTTTGGTACACGTCGAATGTCTTGAGCGATGGTTGACAGAATCAGGACACTCCAGGTGCGAATTATGCGGTCATCAATTTGCAACAAAGAGGGTCCCACGTCACAGTCTTTACCGAAGTATCATCATTTGGTTTAACACAGTCTTTGCCACGCGACAGGTAAAGATGAGATATTAAAGAAAGACATTATGGTATTTAACTATAAAAAAAGTTTTCTTAAAAGTTTCTTATCTTATCTTCAATTTTCATCTTCACTAGATGTTACTGGATGTTCTTTACCTCGCTGCAACAACACCATTGGCTTTATTTTCCATCTACATTTGTGCTCTTGCTTTAAAATTGCTGTTACAAAGCGGCGTCTACGAAATACCTTGGATGGTTATAGCTATGCTACCGACATGTTCCTTAACTCTTGTGGCCTATTGGGGATGGCTTATCACTCTTGGAAGGTACATTACCAGGTATTAAATATAAAAAACCTAAAACAACAAGTAATTTATATGTAAACTGATCATTAGTAGAAAATGACTGATTTGTAGCTAGAATTGCGTCACTAATTGAAATTAGTCTAAATTTCGGGGTGAATTGTTTTTGAAGGTCAACATACTTTGATGAAATGAAATTGCCAATGAAATGTTAACATTTAAAAGTTATTGTTAAGTACTACAGCAAAAGGAATGTTTTCAGATTTCACAGTAGACGTTGGCGGAGATTCTGGAGGAACAACTTCATCGTGCGATTAATACCTGAGGATTTTCATGCAGACACTATAACTGCAAATTCTTTGCCCTACCCAGAGCACGAAGAAGAGAACGAGCTCGACCAATGGCAAGAAGAGAATCTTGGCAATTTTTTTAACGTGATTTAATTTAAAGACATCATTTCCGAATAATATGTTACTCTTTCCTACCCGACTCGCCACATGCAAAGTTACATAGCAACTCGTTTGATTGCATTTCATTAAAGCTTACCCTTCCTTAATCATTCCGTTAATTAAAGACCGTCGCTCGTGTACAGGAAATAATTTACGGATGCGTGAAGATGCTCGTAGTTGTAATACTGATTGACTGGAGATAATAAAAAATAGTAAGAGGAAAAAGAGCATTCAAAAATATCACCAAGAAACCTGTTTCCAACGATTCTATCTGTAACCATGTCCAAAAGTTTGATATTTCAATTTTATAAAATTGAAATATCAAATATCAAATTGCGCATCATTAAAGATCTAATGCAAAAAGAAGAAAATATTGAAAAATGGCTGAATCATGCATGAGCTATAAAAAATTCTCAATTCATTTATAAGACCTGTCTTTTCCTACTTCTTAAATCATAATTGTGTTTTATACAAGAAGATAGGACGAGATAAGGTACCTTTATTTGATGTTTATTTAATATGTTAGGTAATTAGTATAAAAATGATAAAAATGGAGTTACTAATTTTGAGTTTATAAGAAAATTGTTATCAAAGTGACACTGAACGTGAATATTGCATTTCTTAATTAAAAGAAATTGTTCAAATCGAAATTAAAATGAGCAATAATCTCTTGAAATCCCAAGTCTTTTTTTTATTACTAACGTAATGTAAAATATTTAAATAAAATAATTGTTACGCTTCATGGCACTCTATTATCTGTTTTCAGTTTTATTGTCGCGAATGAGAATTCGGTTGCACGCTTGCGCAAGAAGTGGCAAACAGACGCAGTTTATTAAAAAGCGCAGTTTATTAAAAATTCTTCAACAGTTTTTTTTGACGTAAAAATTATCGTATCACTATCACAGTCTGCCGCCTCAAGCCATGGTTTCAATCCTACTAAACGATTTCTCAGTGAACAGTCTCTCGGGTATCATATATGTGTAGACAGTGACTCATTTGACAATATCTTATTAGATAATTAGCCCTGGTAAGAAAAACAAATTTTAAGTTCATTGAGCCTTTTTACATCGAGGAAGAAACGGGAGTAAATCGTAAAAAGAGTAGGGTAAGTAGAGTCTCGAAAGAAGCGTAAAAGATGGCTGCCAACATTTCTAGAATTCTGGATCGACGGAAAAATTGGATACTTTGAGCTTTTGTGTCGACTTTACCGACGATTCAGAATTCTAGAAATGTTGACAGCCCTTCTTTTACGCTTCTTTAGAAATTTTACTTATTTTACGATTTACTCCCGTTACTTCCTCGGTGTAACAAGGCTCATTGTCAACTAAATATCGTACAGAAATATATTTCGAAATAAAAATGTAATCTAGCTTAATTATTCACGATAAGAAAAGTTAACACAATATTTATTATACATCAAACTTATAATTTATTCTTTATTTACATTTAACATGCATGGTCGAATGGAAAAGAAAATTGTTCCAAAAAAAGTTAAAACGGCTTCACAATCCGAGCCTGTAATCTATAAATATTTTAAGAATTGACACATTCATTTTTTCAGTTGTACCTAATCACTTGAATGTGACAGACCTTTTATTGCATCGCGAAGTGAATGCAATATACAATATTGGTAAATATTAATAATAAAATAAAAAAAATAATAATAATAAATATTTTAATATTAATATTAAAATATTAATATTAATTAATGCAATATTACCACTGAATGTCAATTTGAATAGTTAAAAATGTTCTAATTTTCTATAAATTATAATAATTATATAATTATATAATTATTATAATTATTATAATTAATTATATAATTATTATAATTCTAATGTTCTAATTTTAATATAACAATATTTAACATTTACTTTTATTCCCTTACAGACTATTTGTAATTGCTAATAGATTTCGAATACATCTAAGATGAATATTATAACAACCCTATTATTTATTTCGTACATTATGTTCACTATTTCCCAGCCAATAGTGACCCTAGGGCCAACGAAAATAATTGGAACTTTTATGCACACAAGAAAAGATCGTCAAGTTTCAGCTTTTCGAGGGATACCGTATGCAGAAGCACCGATAGGCAATTTAAGGTAATAATCGTCCTTAATATCATTTAATACAGTGTGTTGTCCAGTGATTTTCAAGAAAAAAATTCAAAGACTTTTTCAGGTTTTCCAAGGGTAGAAATTAAGTTTTTAAAGTTACCCTTCGCATTCCTGTAAAGCAAATGTTTCTTAAGGGCATGTGATGCTTTACCATAAGAGCAAATTAGTTAAACCAATTATATATTCATATAGTAATAAATATTTTTAGCTAATAATAGTCAATAAACCTTCGTCTCATGTAGACGAAGGATTATTGACTCTTATTAGCTAAAGATATTTATTATTATGAATGTATAAATACACAATTTTAAAATTCAAGGTTCTAATGATAAATTCAAAGAGATTTTCACGTTTTCAAGGTCCAAAGAAATTCCAGGTTTTCAAGGTTTCCCAAATCGCTGGACACCCTGTTAAAATAGAATTACATTTTATTTTATATTTTATAAATATTTATTATGATCAGGTTTAGAAATCCTATACCCAAGAAACAATTGTCAAAGACATTTATGGCTCTTGAAGATGGAAAGATGTGTTTACAATATGCTAACGACTTCACTAAAGTTGGTGACGAGAATTGCCTTTTTCTCAACGTTTATACGCCATTGGTGAGACATTTGAAAAATCAATTCCAAAATCTATAATAAAAATTATGAAAAATCTATATGTGACTGAATCCATTTCAAATCAGGCAGATTCTACACTTGAAGTCGTAGAATCTGTTGGGAGACAAAGTATATGTTCTTTTTATAGGAAATTAGGCGATTTGTAAAAAAAATTTGTACGAAGATATGATTATTTTAACTTTTTGTTTGATTTTCAAATAACAACATATCTTGTCCCCAACAGATTTTGCGACTTTAAGTATAGAATGTGTTTGATTTGAAACGGATTCAGTCATGTAATTCAATATTAACCAAACGTTAGGTAGCAACAAATCAAAGATCAAAATTGCTTCCTGTAATGGTGTTCATTCACGGAGGAGCTTACATCACCGGAAGTAGCAATTCTTGTCAGTTTGGTCCAGATTATTTACTTGACAAAGACGTGGTTTTGGTAACAATGAATTATCGTTTAGGCGTATTTGGATTTCTTAGTACGGGAGATGAGGTAGCTCCGGGGAATTTTGCATTGAAAGATCAAGTTCTTGCACTTCATTGGGTTCAAAAAAATATTCAAAGTTTTGGAGGCAATCCAAAAAAGGTCACTATTTTTGGTTTAAGCGCTGGATCTAATAGTGTTCACTTCCATACTCTTTCAGATGCTTCTAATGGTACCAAGTTTTTCATTCTTTACATTGAAAATTCACAGAAAGTTGTCAATATTGAAAAGTAAACTTAATTCAATTATAATTCTAGGCCTATTTCATCAATACATCATGGAAAGTGGACATGCAATTAGTCCTAGATCTTTCCAGGAAAGAATGCCATATTCTGAATTTGCAAGGGCGACAGGCAAAATGTTCGGTTGTCCATCCAAAGATTCACAATTGTTGGTAGATTGTTTGAGGAATATTAACGCAAGACGTCTACTTGATTCGATTTCCATATTCAGCGAAGCACGAAATTTCCTTCAGGCGATGTGGACACCCACTAATGAACCGGATATTGATGGAGCATTTATCACTGATTCACCTTATAATTTACTGATTAAAGGGAAACAAAAAGATTATCCTTGGATACACGGAATGACAAGAGATGAAGGACTTTACTTTATGAAAAGTAAGGCAAAGTTTTAGCGATAACTATAAAGTAAGATGCTCGATTATTGTACAATAAAAATTGTCATTACAGATCTATATGTTAATGATACTTTTTATAAAAACGTTGTTGGAGACTTTGATAGATTTTTGACGGATATATTTAGAACCATTCCATTTATTAAGGATTTTTCGCAAATTGTAAACGACGTTAAACAATTTTATTTTAGCGGTAATGTGATGCAGGATAAACATTTGGTAAGTGGTAAATTGAATTCTTTATATACATGTTTCTAGTATCAAATATTATCCCTGAATCATATTATTATTATACATTATACTGAATGGTTTTTAGGTACTTCATCAATTAGTAAAATTTTTAGGAGACCTCTTCAGATATAGATATGAATTCATTTTGGCAGATCAACAAACTAAAGGGGCCAAAAAACCACTTTTTCTTTACACATTTGATTATAGGGGAACGGTTAGTTTTACAACGGCAGGAGGCGATAATAAGAATCTAGGAGTAAGTCATGGAGACGATTCTTTGTACATATTTCCCACGGGGAATGCCATATATGAGAAATTCAATGTAACAATGAGTGAGGACGATTCGAAAATGGCTGATATTATGGTAGATCTTTGGACATCTTTCGCTATTAATGGGTGAGACTTCTGTATTATCAACCTATACAATTTATTCTATAGCTTTTTATTCTTTCCCATTACTTTGAGTAAAATCTGTTATTTTCCAGTGCACCGAAGACCAATTTAAATAATTCAAACATTTGGAAGCCGTATTCTCCAGGAAATAATATATTGAAAATAGGAGATAATTCTAAAGTGAATTTAAGAATTATAAACTCTTTATTTGAAGAAAGAATGCATTTCTGGTCTTCACGCATACCTCCTTCAATTTAATTAGGTAAGTTACAAACTTCAAGAAATCTAATGTGAAGCAAGCGAAATTATGTATTCCGGAAATTTGTATAAAAGTATTTAAAACTAAAACGATTTTTTTCTAGAAATAATATGTAGTTCAATTAATGGAAATTCTGCCCATTATTTTGATTCAAACTTGTAAAATATAGCCAATTACTAGTCTATCCGCGCTGTCGAAATTTATAGTCGATGATAAAGGTATCTTGGTCCTCGATGTTCGTTGTAAAATCGGCATAACAACCATCGCCGATCAGTTTCCAACACGCAGACCTATAAATTTATTTGGCCGTGATTTTACGAACCCTATTCTTCTTTCTACCTGTCTCTACATCTTTGTTAACCATCAAGGTCATGTCATGCGCCACTTTTATGCGATTATTTTAAATACCTGACATTCTTTATTGAAGGATGCAAAACTGGCATAAATAAATAAAATTAGTCCTTTTTGTGTTCATCTTTAAAAATACTTTATGTTCTAATCGTTACATCAAAATTAACCAAAATAAACGAGAAAACCAAAACTTCATACGATCTTCATTTAAAGAATTAACAATGCTTATATCTGGTTCGGAATTGTTTCCAATTTTCAAAATATTGTTTCCCGGTTTATAAGGTTTCCAAACAATACCGTTACTGGCTTGAGTAGTTAATGGTACACTGAAAAATAAAAGAACCTCTATAATTCAGTTATTTTCTACTTGATAAATTATTTCAGTAGTAAAGAAAATTCTATACCCATTCGTAGCGAAGGACGTCCAAAAATTCACCATAATATCAACCATTTTGAAATCATTTTCGCTCATCGTCAAATTATATCTTTTGTAAACATCATTTCCGACCGGAAAGAGATACAAAGTTTCATCTCCATGATCGACTCCCTTAATTGCATTTGTACCAAAATGGCTAGATGAAAAACTAATTGTTCCTCTATAGTCAAATAAGTAGAAGTAAAGAGGCTGTTTAGCATTCTGGGAGTGCCAATTTGCTAGCTTCATTGCATAAGGCCATCTAAAGATGTCACCCAATAAATTTGACATTTGTTGAAGCATCTAAAAATAGATATATGCAGCCAGTAAATATTAGCAATCTTCAATCATATCCTAAAACTGCTAAATCTTATACTCACCAATTTTTTGTCACTCATCACATTACTATCAAAATAAAATTTCTTTATATCAGTTACAACTTGTGAGATATTTTTAACCAGCGGGAAAGCTTTAAAAAGATCAGTCAAAAATGTATCCAAGTTATTTCTTACTTCATTGTACTTGTCCGCATTTACGTATAAATCTATAATATTAAAAAACTGATGAAATTACTTGTTGGTTGACTACCTAGTTGGTTGAATGAGAACAAAATTACAAAAATCGAGATATATGTACCTCCCATAAAATAAATCCCCTCGTCTTTTGTCACCCCCTGGATCCAAGGATAATCCTTACGTTTCTTTTTATTCAGTAATTTAAAAGGCGTATCAGTAAGAAAAGCGCCATCAATATTCGGTTCATCAGTAGGAGACCAAGCGAACTGAAAATATTTCCTTGTATCGCTAAAAACCGAATTTGTTGAATTATTGAGGCGATAGGCTTCTACATTCCTCAAGCAATTGACCATGACTCGCGAATCATTTAAAGGACAATTGAATAATTCACCCACTTTCCATGCATATTTGGAATATTGTTCACGTTCCTCAAATGATCTAGGAGTAATGGCACCTCCACTTTCCAGAATATATTGATGAAAAAGACCTGCCAAGAAAATTTGCGAGGAATATTAAAAAATTACGTGATTGGCGATAAATATTTTAAAATTTGGTACCATTAGTGCTTTCAGAAAGAGTGTGCAAGTCGATAGAGTTAGCTCCTGCACTTAAACCAAAAAGAGTGACCTTTTCTGAATCGCCTCCAAAGTTTCGAATATTTTTTTGAACCCAACGAAGTGCAATAACTTGATCTTTCAATCCAAAGTTCCCCGGAGCTTCCGCATCTCCGGTACTGAGAAATCCAAATATGCCTAATCGATAATTTATAGTAACTAGAACCACATTTTTTTCAAGCAAATAATCTGGACCAAATTTAGTAGAATTACTGCTGCCAGAAGTGTAGCAACCTCCGTGAATGTAAAACATTACGGGAAGCAATTTTTGTTGCTCATTCTTCGTAATCTTGAAAATTTGATTTAATATATAATACTAAAAAAGTCAGGGGCGGATCCAGACAAGGGTTTGGGGGGGCACGAAATAATTACCCTTCCCCCTCCACCAAGTTTTTGTATTTATAAGCTGCGTGAAAATTTCAAATCTGGGCTTTTGGGGGGGGCCAAGAAGCCATGCCCCCCCCTGGATCCGCCCATGAAAAAAGTATAATATTGAATAAAGGAAATGGCATCTTAAATATTTTTTTAACCGGGGTTTACCTGTTTTACCTGTGGTGTATAAACATTTAGATAAAGACAATCCTCGCTACCTTCATCTGTTGTCTGGTCAAAATAATATTGTATACACATGCTTCCATCTTTAATAGCCGTCAAAGTGGAATTTAAAAGCTTTTTAGGCACAGGATTTCTAAATCTATTATGAAAATATAAAACAATATTTTTAATGCTGTATTACAATGTGTATCTACTGAAAATTAATTAAGGCCATGTATTACTTTTTATTTGATATATCTACGTTACTGGTTTTCATTTTTTCAGGCACTTCACTTGAATAAATATAGAAAAAATGTATTTTAGCGAGTAAATAAACATTCTTTATCGTTTTCTTACGTCCATTTGCTACGAACAATTAATTTTAATTGTTAGTTTTGTAATATAATACCTGAAAACCTGAAATATGGCAAGTGAAGTGACTATACATGGCATTGAGTTCATAAAAATTGATAAATCTAAAATTTGAAAGTGTTGCTAACTTAATAATTTTGAAGTTGAGTTATTTATAATTCAAATTGATTAATTTCAAGTGCTTAAAATTATGCGAGTTTAAATTGAAATAATAGCAATCCGTTTTTACATTTGCACTACTGATTTTAGGCAATCTCAATATATTATAAAGTTATAATATATTAAAATATATTATAAAGATTTCATGAATTATTTACAAGATTTCAAGTGATTTAGAACGATTTTTAAAATTTCCAAGAATTTGAATAGATTTCAAGGAATTCAAAAAATTGTAATTATTTCAAGTGTTTTGCATAGGATTACAAAACTTAAATTATAAAAATATTTTTTTAATGTGTGTATAATTTTTTGTAATGTGTGTGTGTATTCGGAATACACACACAAACTTTCATTTTTATATATGTTAATACAATGTACAAAAAAAAATAATTTAAAAACCTTAAATTCCATATTGGTGGTTCGGCATACGGTATTCCACGAAACGTTGATATTAGTCGGTCTGATCTTGTACGTAAGAAAGTTCCAATGATTGTAATATTTCCAATCGTTGTTATTGGTTGAGCAACAATTAGGATAATATAACTTAAAATTATCAATATCGTTGAAAAAATAAAACTCATCTTGAAAGATTTATTTTCAACTATCAATCGGAATCCTCTGAGATTTAAAATTAAGTAGAAGATTACTCTCTGTACAGAATTAACGGAAAAAAGTAGGAATGATTTTTCTTTTTAGAATGAGAAAAGATATAGTTATTTTGAAGATTTTTGAAATAGTTTAAATTATTAAATTCATCATTCCAATTTTTTTATTTTGCACAAACAGTTATACGTGTTTCACTTCTAGCTGATAATGAAAAACTGATTATTAAAAGAGAAACTTCACATTGTTTATAATAAACATAAGGTAAGCTTAATCTTATCTATAAACGGCATTCCAAAAAAAATTACAATGCTAATTCTTATGTTTACCCATATTAATAATAAATGTGTGGAAATAAATCTGCGGGCATATAAAATATATAAAGGGAAAACGAATACATAACAGTAAAAAAATAGTTAAAAATTTCTGATAGTTTGTAATATTCCTGAAATTGACAATTCACGAATTTTCTATTTTCCGGAATTATTAGAGCGTCGGTAATTATATAATTTTCAATTTCGGGAATATTATAAACGAATTTTCGAATGTTGGGAATTTTTATATTGTCGGCGATTTTAAAATGTCCGGAATTTTATTTTTCTGGATTTTTCAGTCGTTCTTTTTTACTATCTACAGGAATACATTTCAAAAAATTAATTATTTAAATCATTTAATGTAAAATATAAAATGATGAAAAAGAAGACAAAAAAAAACCTCCACCGTGACAATGTGTCGTGACACATTGCCGTGACCAGGATTCGAACCTGGGTTACTACGGCCACAACGTAGGGTCCTAACCACTAGACGATCACGGCTATCAGAGGACTTGAACAGATTTATCATTCTGAGAACATCGGTACAAACGGTAGTCTACTTGATCTGCGGAGCGTGACTAGCAGGCCTAGCAGGTATCCGCGGTTTTTTATTCGAACGTAAAAATTGGACAAAGAAATGCTTTTACAATAGTAGAACTAATTTCGCTACATACTCAGATATTAGGGACGTAGATAAATGTTGAAAGTATAAAAGTATAATTCATAATAAAAAAGTAATTGTAATATTCTTGAACTGATTGATCAATTATGGAAATCATTATAATTTTGAGTGTGAATTAAATTTCTTTCCATTCCAGGGATTAAAATATTTAAAATTTTGGTGAAATTCTTTAAAATAACAAGAAATCGCTTAAAATCCCTTTTGAAATCCCATAAAACATTTTCAAATCTTTTAAAATCTTTTGGAAACAACAAAATTGTCGAATTTTGAAATGACTTTTGAAAAAAGTCAAGATTTTTCTCTCGATTTATTTCTAATGATTTCAATATCAGATAACGGGACACTTCCTTTTTTGGTTAGCAATATGCGGTAGTTCAGCTTTCGCATCGCATATGTGTGTAGACGCGACCGGAATTTCCGCTGAGGATGACTTCCGTTGTGCAAATAATGGCGTAATTTGCAATATACGTGGTGTTGAGCATTAAAGTGATTTTGGCTTCTCTAGAAGCAACCTATAAGTTAAAATATCGAAACGCGCATAATAAAAGTGTGTAATATATATCTCATCTAAAAATGAAGAGTTTATTTTTTTGCGGTGGAATTGGAGAGCTGCTTTCACATGAAAATCCTTCAAACAGAAATTGAAGCACGTTTCCAAATAGGAGGCAACGAACTTCTTAAACGTCTCCAGAATTAACTTTTAAAACTAAAAAAAAAGAAGATACCTCAGAAAGTTACTACAACGGAGGAACAGGCAAAAATCCTTCACCAGATCGCGTTAATAAATAAAGCCCCCGAATGTATTCCAGGCAGAAATTGCTGAATGAATTGAAGCCCCCGTATCAGATATTCTGAGATTCTTCAACAAAAAAAGATATCCCCATGTTGCCCGAGATTTATCTCGTTCTTTTCCGTTCGTTTTATGCAAATTAAGATTGTGCTTAACAAATAATCGGACATTCTTATTTATCTCTTATCTTCAATAAAACTGTTGAAATTTTGGAATACATATACAGAATATACTATCATCTCTTCTTCGAAAATAAGATCCAGTTTGATGTAAGCACAAAGGGTATCAAAGAAACAAATTCAAAACTCCCTGAAAAAGTGCAGATATTTTTGAAGAGTCAGCAGATGATAATTTCCAAGGGAGTTTACGTGTAAAAACGCGTTTTACGATTTTTCTTAAATTAGAATAGAAACAATGAAGGAATCTTCTGATGGAAGATTGGAAGACAATTCTATTGAAGAAAATATTCCGTTCAACAAAATAGCTGATATTTTGGTTGCATCGGTGAGATAATTAACCCGTAAAACGCACATTACTGTCACGCATAATTCTACTCGCGCCCTGCGGTCTGCGCGAGTCGGCATCGGCAATTCGTCGGTTATTTCTAGAGTCTAACCCAACCCTTCCGACCCCTTGATAGCGATTCAACGGCGCGGTTCTCATAACTCGGGCAATGCTATTTAACAGTCATGTATCCGGATCAACTGATCCGTTATACCTGTCACATGCATCTACAAGAAACAAAAAAGCAATAAGTAACAATTATACGTGATGGTGGTCCAAAAAAGAACATCAACATTTTTAGAAGTGCTCCAATCGCAAAACCTAAGCAACCTAAGAGTCGTAAAACTTTTACTCGCGTTTTTGTAATTTCTGAATGAACCGAATGTTGAATTAAGAATGAAGCATAGTGAAAGTATAAACAAGATCGTACGATCTCGTTCTGGCTATCAATAATCAGTGCCTTCATTTAGGAGAGTAAACACTGTCGAGGAGTTTGCAGACTCTTAAGATCCAAGTGAAATAAATGCTGCTGGAATTAACCTTGATTATGTAACGATAAACAGACGTTGCTATTTTTTTACCCTTGGAGCTAAATCCCTCTTGAAAACAAGTGTAATTTAAGCTCAAACTTGTAAAAATTTTAACTAAAAATGATCATACAAAGAGTAATTGTGGATTAAAAGTTAAAACTGTATTTAGAAGATTGAAAAACTTCAAATTAAGTCATAACATATTAAGTCATTCAAAATTTGACTATTTAAAAAACTTCCAAAATATTTCAAGAATTTCAAAGATTGGAAATTAGTGTTTCTTTATCAACATAGTTAAAAAAGTGTAGGTAGGGGAGGAGGGGGTAAAAAAGTGTGTGGTCCAAAATTTAAAACATTTGAGATAGCTAGCAGTTATTTAAATTAAACTAGACAATAATTGTATACAGTGTAACAACTTTAACTTGGTTTAACTCTTGAATTCTTAAATAAACTCTTAATCAAACGTCACATATGAATAATAATCTTAATTTTTCTCATTCTTCACCTACGAGAATACAGCTATTAAAGTTGTTCAGTAACAGCTGCTGATGGCAGCAACCGGGTCAGAACCGGTTTCAATTTGTCATTCAATTAATATCGCGAAGCAATCGGCACGTCGATATCAAGTAAAGAATTTTTTTCTTCAGATCTACCGCGACTTCTATATCTATATACTATAAGTTATAATTAAAGATACAAATTCTCTTTTTAGTAAGTACAATATCAATTTAAATGATTAATTGATTCTGAATTTTTAAAGATTTCCGATTTGACTGTCATTTAGGTTTAAATAATATGATTTCGAGTAATTTAACCCGCGTTCTTTAATTCATTTGAGGCGATGAATATTTTCCAAATTCTGTAATTTTTATATTTCCGAATAATCATTTGTTATGAGTAGCATTTTGGAAAAATAAATATTAGAGAAAATAGAATTTGGGGAGTATTAGTGCATCTAGATCCTTCTGTGATTTGATTAATACTGAAGACATATTGGACAAATTTGCTTAAACGTTCCCGTGACAGATTTGGAACGAGAAATAACAAATTGGGGAGATAGGTCTAGCCTTCGAATTGATGAGGCTATCTGACGTTGCACAATTTGGAAGCTCGTGCCTCTTTGAGTTTTTTAACCCTTTTCCTGCCACACGAAGTCGATTCGACACCGGAGATCCGAAAATACCACTCGTAATCCACCGCTCCACCGGAATATGAAACCAGAAGTTACACGGTTAAAGGGCATCTGGTGTACGACAAAATGCCATAACACGTGCGCCGTTCTTTACACAGGGATAATGCGCACACCGCACTGTGTATATGCGTACGTAATTCTAGTTTATTTATATTAACGTAAGGCAATAAACTTGAAAAAAAATCAAACTTTATGGAGTAGAAACGTTTGTGGAAGGCAGTCAATGAAATTTCTATATATGCTGAATGTGTTCCTATAGCTATATATAACCAGGCAAGACAGAAGAGGTCTTAAATCAACTTTATCATCAGCAAATTTTGATAATTATTATACACCAGGAATATTATACGCGCACGAGAAACATTGCGTGAAAAATTAATAATAGTTAAATACAAAAAGGTTACAACATAATAACATGATTCCAATTTAAGATTGAGCAATTTTAGGCTTTTTAAATTATCATTTTTTCAATTTTAAGACAAGTATATTTTATTGCATGAAAATTTGAAAATTTTTCAGTTTTTTAAAGGTTTTCACGGAATATTGAAGGATTTTACGAAAGCTATTGGGGTTTTATTAAGGAATTTTAAAGAATTTAAAGTGATTTGGTGAGATTTCATTGGATTTTCAGGAATTGTATGGAATTTAATGATATTTCATGGGATTTTATGGGATTTATCAATATTTTGTGAGTTTTTAAGTAATTTTAAGGAATACAAAGTGATTTTGCGAAAGTTGATGGGATTTTATGGAATTTTAAGTGTTTTAGCGTGATTTCATTTGCTTTTCAAAACGTAGATTGGGATTTCATAAAATTTGCGGTTTCTCTACATTTCTAAATTTGAATTAGATGTCTTAAAGGTATCACTGCACCGTAGATGATACCTTGATGATGATGACCTTTTTAATTTGCTTATTTGCTATTGCCATCACTTGTGATAAAAAATAAAACAAAGGAACGTTATATCTCATCTGTAAATATTTGAGTGGTCGCTAATTTTACTGGTACCCGCATGCTCGAAGCCCCTCATCTGAAGTAGAAGCATTCGTCGACCTTTACATCACGCGAAATGAATTTTCGGACTCTGAAATATACGGGATCTGGAATGTTAGGGCGATTATCGCACAATTCGTTACTAGATGATTGTCTGCATGCAATTCATGACTATCACGTTTCGTGTGTATTTCATACCTAAATATTTAATTGTATTGCTTGAAGCCCAAAATATGTGTAAAACAGGCCCAAACGGATGTTGCTTTTTGAAATGGGGAGCCACTAGAACATTTCTTCAATAGTAATGAGCAGAAAAGAACAGAAGGTAATTTTTTTCTCAGGGTCGAAAACTTCTGGCCTTCAAGTGTGCCAATCACGTGTCCTAGGACATACGTATAAGAGATACGCGTGCCTCGTTTGATTTTCACGCGCACGGGCATGGTTTACATTAAACGTGTTAACGCGGTACACGTGGTCAGTGTTAATATGTATACATTGTTGCTAACATGGGCGTACAAAATTCAGGAATAGATTGAAGCCACTGTCTTCACGTACATCAAATAATGACAAATTACACTTGAATTCTGATAGGAACTGGAGGATGAATTTTGAATTCATTTGATTGATTAATATGTATATCTGCGTAACGTACTCTTTAATAAGCTACATATTAAGGAGTTTTAAGTAGTTTTTTTTTTGGAAATTGTATATGTAGAAGAGTCAAAGAAGTGTGACTGCCAACAAATTTCTAACAATATAAAAGATTAGAGAGCAATTGGCTTGTCTGCAAGTTTATGCGTAGTTTATTCAATCTCAGAATATATCAAAACACATCACTTATTGGCAGAAAGACACAATCATCAAACACCCGGTAGTGGCCAATAAGATCTCGTGAAACTAATGCTAAGATTACACAGGAGAGGCTGCAGTGAGCATTACAGTTATTGCAATGGGCCACCCTTGATGAGAGCATTATCAAGATTGCCAGTTAAGATAATGGATGTCACTCTGCTCTGTCTACTGACACACTATATTATCAGGCAAAGAGGTCTATGACCCTAAATTCTAAATAAAACATGTTTCGTGTCGATTGTAAAAGGGCGCAAGTGATGCTGATTATCCAGATACCAAAAATTCATTTATAATTTAATCAGATTTCTTGTTAAACTTCCTGTGGACTATTAGGAAGGAAATACCGTAGCTTGCAAGCAATGCAATGCATTTCATTACATATTCTGATGCTTCATCGATGAATAGACAAATAAAATACTGTTATCCATTCTATTGTTAATCTGTCAAGTTTGATCTAATAGGTGTCTAGCATAGGGAATGAAGAGATTCGTGGCAATGAACTTAACTGCACTATAATTAGGTCAATTTGTTAGATTGGAAGGGTAATAATATTAGAAAAATTTAATAAATAGGTTTACAAGTTACATTAATGATTTTTTTGCTCGCGTCATAATCCATATCGAATCATTTTACACGCGTCATAAATAGTTCTGTAAACATTAATATTCTATTGATTCAATTTTTGATGACGCTTGATGCTAAAAGAGCTTGAATTTTTATGATATTTTGCGTCATTGTATTCATTCTGCAAGAAGTAGAATTATTATTGAATAAAGATGAAGCCTATTTTGTAATCTTGCCTAATTCAAAGATATTTATGTTCTTATATTGTGTCTGCACGTGCGTTTCATTAAAAATACATGAAAACGACTTTCGCTTTTTAAGATTAATCACTTCGAAAAAAGTAATTTTCATCTTAAATTACAAGCTCGTTTAATCCGGAATAAGAAAGTATTCTCTCTTCACAATAAAAGTGTCTCCACTCTCATTATTCGAGTTTATACAGCAAATAATTGACAGTGTAAAATTAGTCCCGAAATGCTGGTGCATTATCAATCATATTTCAGGACGGTAAGTTGATTACTCGTATCTGCAGCATGCGTTTTCAGTTTACGGTCGCAGTTCTCGTCATAAAAAGCTATATTTAATCTGCAGCTACGAAGTGAACGCTTTATGCTTTAAGCTTTACGGTTCACCTACTTCACCTACTTCACTTGATTTACTGATTCACGAATGTATTCCTCAGTACAAATTTCAAGAAATATGTGGTTGTAAACACCAACTGATGTTTGTGTTATTCAATAGAGTAGATCAAAGAATTCAAAATATAATTGCAAAGCTTCTTTGACTATCATTTGACTAATAATTTCAGTAAAAAGGGAGAAAATCATTTTATTTCCTAACGCTTGATTAACTTTTCGAATATTAGGAATTTGTACTCACTTCTAAAAATACAAATAAAGATAAAGATTCAGTTAAATTGCAAAGTGGGGGATAAGATACGAAATGCGAGTTTATGCACAAAGTAAATAAGTTTCTTAAAATACGAAGAGTGCCATTTAGTTAATGTCAATATATAGCATGCTCAGAATAAAATGCTTTATGAATATACACTACTTTAATACGAATAGAAATATATATGTAAAAGTGTTGCATGAATTTTCGTGTGCAACACAAAATTCAATGTAATTTATCTCTTCAGCGAAGAATTTTGTCAATTTTATGTATTAACATTTCCAATGACCCGGTGCACAAAATATTTTGGGTCGCTTTATTTACTCGAATAAAAAACTGGCAGCTGCATAAGTGCGTAAATCTGTGATTCGATCGTGGTAAATCTCGATTTTTATTATGATCCAACGTGCTCTATGGTTATTTTCCGCCCACTTTGCGCATCGACAACCGCCCTCTTGCCATTTGCGAGAATCTCGTTATTTATTCTCAACCATCATGCGTACCTTTCTTTCTATCCAGCGCATTAAAGTTCTTTTTCTTATCTTTTCTCGCGTGCTATTCTCCCCATAAACCGATCGGCAAAACCGATACTTCTGCTTATATTTTTTAAGACTATAGAATGGCATGCATAGTGCACGCGGTTGTCAATTATTTATGCTTATGATAATTTTTTAAAATCTCATGTTAAAATATTCCAATCTTCAATAGTTTGATGTCAGTCTCTAAAAAACTGGAAGTCTCAAAGTGAGTGTGTAATTTTAAGGGTATAAAATGAGTTCAAAAGAACTCAGAAGAATTCAGAACATCTCAACTGATTCCAAAAGATCCAAAATATTTTTTTTTAAGTATTTTCGGAGATTGCAGAGATTTAGTTAAAGAAATTTAAGGGACTTTAAAGAATTTTATAGAAATCAATGTATTTACAGAGATGTTAAAGAATAAAAAAACATTTTTCATGTTTTCAAATTATATTTTTGAAATTCTTGAAACTCTTTTGAATTGTTTGAAATTCCTTAAAACAAATAAGAGAAGACTTTTCTTGATCTTCGGCTTGGTCATTATTATTTTGATGTGATTAAAGAGAATGATAATGACTGTAATTAGTATTATGAATCGCTTAGTCATTGACGGATAAGTTGATTCTATGGTAGAGTTATATTGCTCTATAAACCATGGGGTTTTAATTAGCAACTAGTAATTTATAACAAGATTACATGGATTAATTCCAGCACATAAGCTATATATCTACAGATGCATCAAAATCTAAATTATTACTGATTGTCTCCTACAAGTCGGGTAATCATCATTTCTAATAAGCACCCTCGTGTACTATTTTAAGGTTCTTAATTACTCCAACTACGGAATAACCTTTAAAAAAAGTCGAAAATGCTCGTTGCAACGGCTTTTCAGACGACATCGACCACCGGATATAACATGACGGAGAAAAAACTGCAAAATGATTTGGAAATCCATCCCCCATATCCCTCAAGCCCTCTCGTCTCTTCCCGCTTGTGTTTTTCGTCATGAGTGTTTTTTGTGCATCTACCACCCTCGACTTTTTTTATTTTCTCTGTGAGAAGTCGGGCGACGCGTGCCGAAACATTTGTCACGTCTAGAAGGCCTTCAAAACAGGAAGTACAATCTTTACGCAGTAATTTCGCGGATTTTTGAAGCAGGAATATTTTAAATTTTAGGAATTCATTTTTTAAATCAATGCCAAGAAATTATATCTGAATCCAATACTTTCCATTAAAAACCTTGAGAGTGTTTCGAGATATACAGTAAATTTGAAAGTTGATACAATATATTTTAACAAGTTTCAGATTTGGTTGAAAAAGGTTAATTACCATCATTAAAGAATGCTTTGAGTCATTATAGACTGATCGTCATGTAACATATGACGCAAATGTAATTTTACGGTAGTAATTGGTTTGTTTTTAATTCGAAAAGACCTGTTGATGACGTACACAAGACTCTTATTGTTCAATGGTGAATACAATTGAAGATTATTGTTCTCAGCTAGACTATAATTCTCATTTTAAAATCACTGACAAGTAAAGTTTCTGTTCCATCAATAAATTAATTACCAAAGAAGTTAAACGAGGAAGTTCAAGGACCACATAAAAACGTATCGGAAATGGTCATTAGGAAGCGAGCATTATCATAATTTCTTATTATCAAACAACACTGATCAGTCTGCGATAAAACCAATACATAATTTAATTAGTGTTGCTGCCACTTAGTATTTAAGTAATCACAATGTATGCAGTGAGGAAAAGATATCGCAGTAATATGATTAACAATTTCCAGTCTCGTTAGAACGGAGTTAGTGCAAATCCAATTTCTAGAAAGAGTCTCGCTTACCTTCTCGGCTTTGCGGATGACCGTTGATGATGCTTCTTTCAAGACACCCTCCGGCCCTGACTTCTGGGCACCGTTGCTGTTAAACGAGCGAATCGCCAGTAGCTATCGAAGTTAACGCATCTGGAAGGAATAAAGTACACGTTACAAAGGGTAAGCAAGCACTCGTGCAGCAATGCAAGCTGGACTCAAGACTGTAATGTAGAATGCATAAGTAATCGACCTTCTCTTTTCTTCGAGGTCACTTCTATCAAGCTCTGCATTTCAAAAGAATAAGGCGAGAATTTATTTTCGATTGTTATATGAGTACTGATTCTGATTCGCTTATCACCTTGTTTCATCAAGATGTTTACATTTTTGTGTCATGTAATTATGTCTTGCAACTCTAAGCAAACGTATATGCATGTTTCTTAAGAAATAATTCGAAATTCAACAATTTTGGGTACAGTTTTTCCTATTTTCAAGGAGAATACAATTGATACATTAGATTTTGAAAATTTTTCAGGAATTTTAATGTAATACATGTATCAACGCAGAAAGATACCGCTAGATCATTATAACACCTGTACTGTAAATACTCGTACATCCTCTCCGAGTTTGAACTATAATAAATATCCGACTTTGCAAGATTATGTAAATGAAAACCACTATATTAAATCGCGCGAGAAAAGTAAAATTGGATGCAACCCTTCTTTTTTTTATGATGTAAATGATGAGTTTTAAATTACCGCAGACACGCGTTCGTCTGCTTGGATAAATCTCGATCGGAAGGAAGATAGTACTTGGTAATACACCTACTTTATGGTAATGGCCGCATTAAGAGTATTAAGACCTCTCGATATAAATTGCCCACTGCAGTTTATGAAGCGAACTATGATATGATAACATTCGCGGAGCAATGTACTATTATATATGCAGATAATCATAGAGAAGCACTAGAGATTTGCAAACCCAACTTTGTAAGTGCGGGCGTCCTGTATAGTTTACACCTATAAGAATATTACTTTATATACCAGTTTTAATCCTGTTCAGAGTGTGGATAAATTATAAAAGATACAAAACTTCAATAATTGCAACTTTAGTCTGCAGGAATTCTTTGGCATTTGAATTATTGATTGCTAATTGTAGGTAAAGGAAAAGTGCAATATATGACTTTTTACTTCTACATAAAAATGTTCAAATCTCATTTTGATCTGTGAAGCCTCTCTTGCCTTTGTTGATGCACTATATATTCATGATATGACATTCAAATTTAATTTTGAACATCAAGATTTGTGAAATGAAATGTCAAAGTAACTTTATGTGTATTACTGACACAGAAGACTGTCATGAAGGAGATGCGAATCAACATGCATAAACTGATAAATCAGCACATGATTTGTGATCGGTGACAGTAGGGTTTCGTACTGGGTGTAACGAAAATTCATGACGTGCAATGCATGGATAAATTCTGACCAGTACAACCTACAACAGCCACGCCTGAAATATACACACTGCAAATAATTAGAGGCTACACTTTGTCAACATTATGAGAATTTATTTTGGATATAATCGCAAAATATTTTTTGTGATAGAATGTATGAAAGGAGAAGAGACGAGGCTTAAATAATTGAAAAATTAGATTAACCTTTCAGTTTAAAAATAATAATTTAACCTTCTGAAGTCTACCAGAGTTTTATTCTGCTAATTCTGCTAAAAATATATTCTGTCGGGATTGAGCGAAATAAGAAGACACAGATTGCAATAAAGCAAGTCGTGAGCCCCGCAGAGTGCTAAGGAAAAAGACCTGCGGTGTCAGTCGGATATAAATTTTAGAAGAGAGTTGGTAGTTATAAAATTGTCGCGAATGGTAATTTATGTTGGTGGTGTTCTCACAAGAGAATCAGACCATGAGGACCCGTGCTAATTCTAATTGCCATAATGATGATAACAGCTTACCACCTATGCGCAGAAAGAAGTGACTCCAGAAGAAATAGACTTCTAGAAGTGTCGTGTAGAAAATAAAAGGACCATGTTATTATTTTTAAATTTGCGGCAGAGATATTACTCATCTTTGTAGCAATTTACATAATCGTCGACCCTTTTTAGAGATTTAAGACAATTTAGTTTTGGGTAATAACATGTGTTCTTTTTTTAAAAGAAAACCGTGTCACTGTTTTTGTTCTTCAGGAGACAATGTAGCTTCGCATGATTATTTTCTTTTCGTGTTAGAAGATTGCATTTAAAAAATGAATTGGGTTTCGTATAAATGTGGTCAAAACCTGTTAAAACCTTACCGAAGAGAGATTTTATAAATTAAAGATAAATAAGTTGATGATATTGGATGAAAAAGTAAATTAGTTCATTCATGAATCCTTTTTTGGTAGTCAAAGTGGTGTGCAATTAATTTTAAGAGGGAATAAAAAAGACATGTTAGCCATTAAAAATTTAAGTGCCTGTCGTTGGGATTACGTGCTTAGACTTACTGTAATGTGTTGAGAAATTGAAATACTATACTTTTTGTATATCAAATGTAGACAAATACACTATAGATAGTATAAAACATGCAACCTACAATTTTATATGTGAAGAATTTTCAATTACTTGGAATTAACGATTATTTAATGTTTCTGAAAAGTTTACTTTTTTTTACATTATAAAATAACTGCGTGTCCACGTGTCGGTAATTTGTCACTGTCTTTTCAGTCAGCACTAAAAGTCCATCTTGTTCCTTTTTTTTTTAATTCTCCTCGGAAGAAGACAAGGAAGAAGGAGGAGCCTTCCAAAGGAAAAGGACAATCACCGGAAATACGAGGATGTTAGCAAGTCTCCCTGCGTTGCTCTGGTCGCCCAAACGACCTTTATCTCAACAAATATATCGAGTGTCCTGGTGGTTCCTCGTCGAGAATTTTAAGCAGACATCCTTGTACAACCTCCTTTTTCAGGCAACTTTTCCAACCCCCTTTTCCAAATTTTAATGGTACTTTAAAGAATTTAATGGTATTTTCAAGGACAAACCCCAATATCTTGACGAAAGTTATTGGGGTTTTAAAAATAACATTTAAAATTCCATAATACTAAATATTGTTTAGTTCGTTAATTTTAAATTAATTAAAAATGTTTCCTAAACCCCTGTCTATAATTACCTTTAATTACATATACTTATTAAAGACATTCCATGACTTTACAATTTGCTACCTGTATAATTGCGAACAGCTCAGTAAAACGCCCAATAATTTAATATAATTATCCAACCTGTGTGAAATGAGTTACTGACTGATATGATGGAGTGTATTCTGAGGGAAATGATGCTGTACCTTCTAATTATTCCAGATTGCTGAGGTGAGAAGTTACCGTTACTACACGCCATCTAATCTGGAGAAGTAAAATTTGTTATTAATTTCCTCACAGCATTGATTAGTATAACTTGTTAGAAGACTAAGTTAATAAATAAGATAATTACTGATAATTTTTACAGTAACTGAGTTATTTTTGTCGACAAATATCTCATAAAGTAACTTAATAGTAGTTACTATTTTTTATGCGGTAACAATTTCGGCATCCCGGGATTTTATAAAAGTTTTTAAATTATATATAATTTCAAGTGACTTTATAAAGTTTTTATAAAGACTGAATAAAGAATTAAAAAGATTTCGCATTTTGATTTTGATTTAAAATTACTGAAAGTAATTTTCTAGTTACTTCAAGTGTTTTTTTGAAAGAATTACAGAAAGATCTATAAAATTGAAAAAAATGAAGAACGTTCGTAAGCACTTTCAAAATACCTTAAAAAAATATGACTGACAAATTTCTGACGTCCTGCTTTGTTTTCAAACGCCTCAAGATCGTGAGGAAACCAATTCGGAACACACACAAACAGACATTCAATTTTATACATGTAGATTTGACGAATTCATCTAAAAATTAGAAAAAAACGTATTTTTTTACTTTTGCAGGATTCGAACAACAGTTTCCTTATTCCTGAAGATGCATACATATATAGCCAAGACAGGAAAAGAAGCGACACCTGTTCTGAAAGCGTCTGATGATAATGACAAGAGTGGGACATTCGTATGACAATCGTAGCCATTATATCCTTCCATTGTCGTGTATCTGCGTGTTGCATGTCTTGCGAAACGACCGGCACGTTCGATTGGTTCAATTTTAAGTAAATTGATCATGCGTATTCTGTTCTCGACGTACATACTTAAAATAAAGTAGAACCCCTATCAGTCTACCTATTTTTGTTCTTTGCGATTAATATGTATTTCGAGACACTTTAGCTTCTAGACTATCCTGAAGAAGGATGCCTCACGTCTACGAGAAGACTGTAGTCCGCGACGAATAATTGATTAGCGGCATTCATTTCGGCAATCGAAAACAAAGATGGCGATTGTATCCGTCGAGAATCGATTGCGTCTGATGCATTTCAACAAGCTTTCGGTACGGGAGGCGCAAGAGCGTCTCTCTTTTCCAATTAATTTCTGATCGTAAAAAAATATTTATTCAAGAATATGGAACATAATTTATGACTGGATATACAAAATTTGCTTTTCTGGTTCAATCAAAATTCTTTTAACTATAGTAACTGTATTTATTCCAGTATTCTCGGTATAATTAGTTCTTTTTGGTTCACTATATGTATAGTAAATAATTGAGATTGTAAAAAACGTCACCCTTCTGTATATTTAAACCTGGAGAATGTCAACTATAGGCAAAATAGAGGTAAACGACAAATAATTGAGAGATTTATCATTCGATTCTTTTAGACTCTTTTCGCCGAATCGATGCATTTCCATTTCTATTTCAAATTCGAAACGAATAGGTATAAATACGTGCAGATCCTGCCGATCTTAGTGGAAGTCTCCTTCCTGTCCAAGTACCATCATTCCAAGATTCTTCGATTCTTGCATTGGTCCCTCCTTTCGCGACTAAATCTATCAAGGTCATCAAAATCCTTGGAAGCTGCATAGTTTATTTATAAAACCACCTTCTTATTCAGGACAACTTTCGGAATTTTCAGATTGATTTGATTTATTGATAGGGGAACCGTTTCTATATTAATAGTTTTTTCTTGAATATGTTACAATTTTTCTTCATATGTGAATTTATAATAATTTTAAATGTAATGTGGTTGCAATTTCAGATTACAGTTAATTTTTTGTATAAAGATACGGTCACTTAAGAGTTTTCGGAAACATAATTTTCCATTGCTCTACTACAGTGCTCATGTTTAATATATTTACTATGTTTACTATTTTGAATTTATAAAACATGTGTTACTACTGAAAATAAAAGAAACGTGAACCAGATGATCTGAAGCGACAAGTTAGGAACTTAATTAGATGCAAACCACAAAACAAGGAGGAAAAGGAAATATTTTATTGGTTCCAGAGAAGAACACATGTGAACGCAGGTTCCTATTACACATCTACTTCCTGTTCTCGGACCTGCGTTGGTCCATCGTCCTTCCTCTTTTTCCCTATGCCTATATAACGCCTAGAATCCTAAATGCATTTCCTTTTCCTTTCTCTGGTTTTGTACTTCAATTTATAACATTTTGACTAATCGAGTCTGTAGAAGATGTGGGTGGCGGGACATTCACTAATTATCCTCTTTATGCTTGGATTTCTGCACATGCATAATCGAAATCCATTTTAGGGTGGCGTAGGCACGTTAGATTTATGGAAAAAGGTACCTGTTTCCGGAACTGTTACAAAGGCCGCGGGACAAATAAGAACCCAATGCTTTCCTTGAAAGTGTAAAAATGTTGGGAGTTATCTAAAAATAGTTTATTTTAAGGTATCAAAACCTGGTTTTTTTAATGAAAAATCTGTCTATCATATGACATGTAAAAACTAAATGTGTGTAATGTGCTCCAAATAGGTTTCCACACCCTTAAGACTTTGGACCCAAATTTTGCACCTTTTGCAAATTTCTTAAAAGCTTTTGAAATTTTTTCGAATCATTCAAAATTCTTGAAATCGTTTGAAATATTTCGAAAACGCTTGGAATTCATTAAAATCACTCGAGGTCCCTTAAAACATCTTGAAATTCCCTAAAATCGCTTAAAATATTTTGTAACCTTTTAAGATTTCTATCCTTTGAAATTCTTTAAAGTTATATACTTAAAATCTTTTTAAATGACCATTATTATTTGTTTATATAATTGAAAAAATTGTTAAATAAATATAATTACTAAGGCTTCGAGCAAAATTCCTGAAAATAGAAAATTGCAAGATATTCAAAAATTTTTTTTAGCGATTGCATATTTTCATTGACAATACAAGTCATTCTATATTCTATTAAAATTATCATCATAATTCTAGCTTATATTTCTTCCACCTACACCGTATTATATACACGTATTCGTATTACAGAACACCTGCTTCGTGCAAGAAAAGGATTTTTAGTCGTGAATGGAAGATCCTTAAAAGACCCCCTCTTTTTACTATTGGTGTGAAATAGTCGGAGCTTTTCAACTCCAACGAGGCATTCACAGATACTTTTTTTACCCGAATTTAGAAAATTCTTTCATCTAAAAAAGGCTCAAAGAAACTCATGAGTTCGGCCTTGTAATAGAGTTCACACGATATTATTCCAATATAAAATATCTCAAGGGGTGCCAGAAATTAATTTCAAATGGAAAGTAATTGAAATTTTCCTGGGTAATTTTCACCAGCAATGGTAAAAAATTATAGGTTTGTGAAGAATCCCTATCTCTAATGTAACATTTCCGAGATTATAAATTTACCTGCGACATGGCGAATTATTTATAGCGAATTCAGTCATAGAAATGATAACACCGTACTTCACTTTGATTTACGTTCATCTCGTTGGAGATCCGAAAGCTAGGTAAATCAAGCAACGAATAAATAGTAGTTTTGAACATAACTTGAGCTGAGCATAAATCATTTGTATAGCATTACGGAGAAATATTGTTCTACAATTCTAACTTTCGTCAATAATTTTATACGATAGAAAATCTCGTATAGCTTCTACCTTCTATTATTCAGCATACTTCTGCAAAGTTCGTAAAAGCTTATAAAGTTTACGCAACGAGCATTGCACCGCAAAGTGTACACTCTAAAGAGAGGAGGAGGTGGGCATATTCTAAGGAACGACCCCCTCTTTCTACTCTCTCTTGAATGATAATAAACATACGCATCCTCGCTGATGCTCTGCAAGATTTGCAACTCTGTCGTGGAATCGTTGATTCCCTCTCGTAAACTCTTCACATAAGTGGCTCTACATCTTTCCAAATAACAAAATAATTCGGGATCTCAATTTACGTAGAACAGTTCGAATTTGCCAAGTCATCCAATAAAACGCAAAATTTTGACATTATTGTGCACACAAAGATTATATACGATGTGCAATTTATGTATGCGACCTCATATTAGCTGAAAACATTCTATTAAAATTGTTTCTGTCTCTTCCGAATCCAAATAGCTTGTAATTCCGAAGTTCAGCAGAACACCAAGGATTTTGGCTCTACAGTCCATAAATTTTGATTAAAATCAGAAACAAACAAATAATCAGTGTTAATACTCATCAAATATTCCAGCAAAAATGTTTAAACGTTATGTTGCGTGCAAGCAATGTGTATTTCAATAATTTACTTTATTTTTCTTGGAATGCATATTTAACGTTTTGTTCAGTTTAAAAAATTGCTCCTCCTGAGTTTCTTACATTTAATCGCACACGTGTATGAAAGTATTTCTGCACAGTTCTATTTCGTTAGCTGCAGGTGTGTTCCTAAAAAGGCGAGAAGCGTGAAGAGATAATTACGAGCGCCTTTTCCTCACCTGCCCCCCTACGATGTTACCGAAGCTTCTGTTAACAGGTGCAGGTGCACGTCTCTGATTTTTATGAAAAATATAGAGCAGGGGTGAAATGACAGGAGCGATCCTATTTGCATTTAATTAAAGCTATTTAGTTGGTAATAGCTGCTCCGATTTCACGATAACATTAATTGCTATTTGTTCAAATTGATTTGCATTTAGATTGATTTCATTCAATTTATCATTATTACTACTTAAATATTTATATCTTCTTTAAAATTTAAGAAAGACGATAGGACTATCGTACTGTACAGTCTTAGCTTTAGGTAGCATGTGCTTCTGTTGTGCAAATGTGGGCGCAGTTATTATTAACTCTCGTGAATCGAAATATTTTCCTTTGAAGACTAGGACGCCTTCGCAGGGGAGAAGAACAGACTAAACAGCGATTCCAGGTACCGACATGGCGTATCTTAAAACCTACATGGGAAGCTTTCAGAGTTGTCATAATATAGTTAGGCAAACACGAACTTAGGCAGATCATATATTCTGATGTACTTTCCACGAAAATTTCTATTATCTTCTAATGTTCAACCCTTGTATCTCTATTTCCATCTTCAAGTTTTACAGACATTGAGTAAATTGGGTATAATTGTGTGATCATTATCCCTCAAGTATAAAAAGCCGAGAAATTCAATTGTCGGCGTCTTCTTGTAAAGAAAAAGTGAGGGTACGAAGATCAGGAGGAGACTAACCGTAAAATTACTTCCTGGCCTTAAAATCAATACCAGCATTTTCTCCCACGGATTTCTTAACTTTCTCATATCATTGCTCTCAAAATCTGGATCTTTACATTTTTGGTCTACATCTGGCCGATTGCCCATTATCTTCTAAATTTCTAAAGTGCATGTGGCATCCACCTGAGCCAAGATGGCAGTACTTGTCAGATCATTAACGATGGGAGGAAATGGTGACCGGAAACCACGCACGGAGATGTGACTGTTCGACTTGGGTTTGCCGCCCATCATCTACCTCCACGGTGACAATAACCACGATGAAGACGGTCAACAACCGGTGATCGTGCGTGCGTGCCGTGTGGATCTAATAGGTTACTCGTGAGAAGAAGACTTAGAATCCAAAAACGTCTTAGGCTACACCAATTTCATTTTGAATTCAGCCCGTGCTATTTTCAAATTTAAATAAGAACCGAAAATTGAAAAGGGCATTGTTTCTCAGAGACTCAGACAACGGTTGCTTCCGTTATACGAGTGGATTAAAAAATATAGTTCCGGATTGAGATTTTATTCAAATCAGAAAGAATCTGAAAAATTTTATAAGAATAGAGAAGAGCATCCAAATCTATTGAAGAGTCTAATTGTTCAAGATACGCTTCGCTTCCTAGGGTGAAAATGTCTTCTCCGCTAGTGAACCAAATTCTTTTCCTGAAATTTTCAGGACGAGTGCCAGCGAAATTATTAGGGAGTAAAGGTCGAGTTTCAAATCAAAAGTTCACCGTTCAGAAGTCATCACTTTTCGGTAAAATTGTGAGCTAAGGAAAAAAGCCTCAGATGAACCAACTGTTGCTCCAAACATCAGGCCGGAAGATGATTGGAGCATCCTCTTCCGGACTTTTGACTTTCAAGTAGGGCCTTCTGGATTAAAATACGGAAATTGTATTATCGGAAGCTTTACTTCTTTTAAGGTACTTTAAATGATTGAGGACGATTCTTAATTGAAAATGTGTTAGACATCTTTCTAAGAATAACCTGAATTGTTTTTATATTGATATTATTTATGAAGCAAACATCTCTTCTTTGATTACTTATGCTTATGAAAGGAAGAAGGTGAACCATCTGCAAGTCATAGTACACTTGCAAGTCCTCAGAAAAAGCCGGAAATCGATAAATTTTCTTAATCCTGGCCTACATGAAACAACAATCATGAGAATCGTAACAAGACTTTCCAACTCGAAGGTGCACAACATGTGTTTCGAATAATGCATTCAATGACAGCGCATAACTGTCATAACATACTCCGTCACATTTCTGTCCTCGTACGGATATACTTCTCACCCCGAGCAGGAAGGACACTTGCCGACAACTGGAAGTTGTAGGGGGGGTAGGGAGACAGGGGATAGAGGGTCCTGCAGACCTGGAGTTTCCAAATTCAGCCCCATCACTGTAGTCAGTACAACCACATCCTGTGTCTTGATTTTTTTTCTCTAAGAGTCTACGACCCTCTTCCTCTAGGAACAGATTTCCAATTCATGCCTTGCATCAAAACTTGGATCATATCATATAGTAGCCTGACCAGGACCGAGATTTGTCGAGGGAGTTTTTCCGGTTGGATAAGACTTAATTCTTGAAACATCCGATCTGATAATCCTTATTCATGCGAGATCTAAATTTAGTTAAGGAGGTCTTTCCATCTCGTATAAAAGGCACTTTTTGAGATTAAACACGCTTAATTTGAAGGTAATATTACTCAGCGGATTGGATTCATTTTTCATTTGGAGAAAATTGACTTTTGGACCCTCCTTGTCCCCTTTTAATGATATCGTAACAATTTCCGAAGTTCAGTCAGTTGAAATATATCTCTCTAAATCTGAATCAGCGATAAGTATACCACTGATTCCAATCAGAGAAAGTTCCACTGATGAATCAGTAAAATTTAGATGAAAGAGGGCGTGACATTCACTGATTCATCAGCGTATACACGCTGATTTGGATCAGTGGTATACTTATCGCTGATTCAGATTAAGAGAGTAAGGTTGTCCGAATTTCAGTAAGTTGAAATTTAAAGTTATCCAATCTTAGGTCATTTGAAATTTTAAGGAGTCCGAACTTTGATCACATTTCGGTCGTTATTAAATTGTGATGATATTCCGTATTTTGGTCGGTTCCAAATTTTGTTCACTTTCAGATTTTTTACTATAAATGCAATGCAATAGTCTAATACTAAATAATTTACTGAGGAAACTAGTCTTCTTCTTTTTTTTTAATATCGTGAGGCAAACGAGCAAACTAAACTCAAAAGTCTTCCGCTGATTACTGCTTCAAACCTTAAGAGAGCCAATTTAAAAAAGCTACCTATTATTTAGCAACGAAAATTACAGTCCAAATAAAGGATCGTTAAACTGAAAAGTACTGCGTAACAAGTTTCCAAAGTTGTTCTCTGAAGTAATATTCTTTACAATCCTCGAAACAGATTTCTTCTGACAAAATGAACCCTTACGAATTTACTTCTGAATAAATTGTAAATAATTACTGTGGGTTGCGAGAGAAAAGTTGTTTGGTGGTGAAATTTGGGCATAAAATATAAGAGTTGTTATTCATGACATGACAATAACACAATCGGAACAAATGAATCTTGATATTTTCCTTTCGCTTTTTTTAATACATTCCATTTTCCAAGGATTACATATGCGAAGCTTCTAAAACAATATACAATATATACTTAAAGAAAAAACTTGTTTCTTAATGGGTGAAAATTATCAGTTTCATCCTCTGGAGGCTCGTTTCGAGGAGAAATTTGAAGGGAATACAAGTGCCAGACAAAATTGACGACTCTCGAGTGATGAAAGCAGAAAAGTGATAGAGATGAGTCTGTTCAAAAAAGAAGAATTGAAAAACGAGGTATTTCAAACATTCCTAAACTTCTCGTAACTCTTATGTTACTTCTTGGTACTAATGCAACTAACTATTTGAGTCTGTTAATTTCTGGAAAGTTCTCTCTCTTACGTGTTTCGAAAAGTTATGCATCCGCATGCGAAATCTGTCTAAACTTCCACATGAATGAAATGAATAAAATTCGGGACTATCAATTTATTTTGAAGGTTGCTAAGAATCGAAGAAAAATAAACTAATAGCAGAAATGGAAGAAGCATTCCAAATAAACAAAGAATGTTATTTACAATCGTTCAAACTGCGCACTACATTTGAAAATCATAAAGTGAAAAAAGTGGAGTATTTTTAAATCAAAAAGTTTCAAAGGTCGTATTCTCAATCGATTTTGATGTTTATTTCTTTAATTAAAGTTTGAGCCCTCTGATTAACATAACCGCGAAACCAAGGGTTTTTTTCACAAAATGAATGGGTAGGATTTGAGATACGAAAGATAAAAAATCCCACATTGGTTTCTAAACGGAAGCAAAGAAAATAAATAATGCAGCCGAGAACGTGACAATGCTGCGTCTAAATTCGTTTTACGAGAACAAGAATCGCCGAGACGTTTACTGAAGGAAAATACTAAAGACTTGTGACGGGATTTTACTCACATAATTTCTTTATCGGAAGCAGGAACTATGAAGTATTGAGTATTGACGCATATCCGGGAAAGGGATTTACGTCTTTTACGAAAAGGGGTAATAAATTTAAGAATTTCAGGTAAACTGAAAAACCTGTATTCGGTGCTATGTAAGACCGAAATATTATATATTATACATATTACTGTAAATATGTGAAATACTGAAATAATAGTATCAAAAGAGTAATTTTACACAGAAAAAAATCTTAAATCAGCAAAATGTGATACAAACTAGACTTTTTTCTGTGTAAGTAACCGTAAGTTGAGAAAAGTTCGAGGCAAAGTTGTAACAAAAATGTGTGAAGTAAAGGAACAGAAAATGTGATGCTATTATTGTTGGAAGCGTTGCAAATTTAATGATTCTTGTGGTTTACATGTACAATGTACATTATTATAATCACAGATACACACTATACATGTCAGGGTGTTTCTGTCATTTATACATCTGCAGCAGTCACTGTCATTCGAATATATTGCAAGTAAGACTATATATACACCACCGGCTAATTCGTTCCTCGTGCGAGCGTGAATGGGCTACCATGAAAACGGATCTGAGGTGTATTCGATTAGTGACAGCAACGGTTCTGTTACTTCCGCTGCATCATCCATAACTCTGTACACATCAGCTGCTGACACTTATTAAGAAGTGCTTATTTTCTCATTTGAGAAGCTCAGAAATAATTATTGCTACCATAAAAGTACCATAAAAATTAATGCATTATAGATAAACGAAGATTTACGAATTGGAAGCGAATGAGAGATAAGAATCAGCAATATAAACGAAGCAGCAGAAAATAAAAATATTTAATTATATTACATATATAAATATTTTTATACTAAACTAAAAATCCTATCTCCTGCTTATATTTCTGTAAACGAAGAAAATTGGGGACGAGCGTAAGAGCTGAAAAAGGAAGAAGGAGGGAACTTTTTTCAGACCGGATAGTGAAAACAGATGCAGCTCGTACAAAACGCAGTAAAACAATAGTCGATGGTGTCAAAATCGGTTCGACCTTTAGTCGATTTAGGTTGCTTTTCTCTTGACATCTTATAACTAATGATTTCCGCCACTTCCGGTTAAGCTATAGAACTTTCACTCAACGTGGTAGCCATAAATTAATATGTCGCTTAAGTTCTGAATTTTCAGTTGACATTGTTTACAGCACAATTAAGAATTAAAGCCAGCGTAATTTTAGCCTTATTAAAGAACATGAAATGTTGTTATGATGCCATTCCAACAAACAGAGGGTAAACATCTGAACGACTGCATCCGAAGTTAATTATTTTTTGTTGACAATCTCACGATCCTAAGACTAAGATTTAGACATCTGCCAATGTCGGCTGTAATATCAATTAGAGGTTTTTGCACTTTTTCCGAATCTAGTTCTTCTCGAACCTTGAATATTCTTTTAGATTTCTTTTTGAATTTGTGATTTAAAAAAGTTTCGCAGCAGGCTCGCCGCTGGTTGTTAATGATTAGGATTAGGCGTGTAGCTGAAGCGCGTTTCTATAAATATATATGTGTGTAGGTGTAGAAGTTAGTAAGATGCACTGGAGACTGGAATATCATGACTTGCTGGAGGGAGGAATCATTCCTCGGTGGTGTTGGGTATCTGAAGGGACGAGGTGGTCGTTTCTAGCAACACATGTCCTAAATATGTTTGGGAGTGTCGGGACTCGGGACCCGATAGTATTATATTGTACAAAGGGAAAGGACGACAGACAGTGGGCCGAAAGAAAA
This sequence comes from Synergus itoensis, assembly GCA_904066005.1. Lineage (NCBI taxonomy): Eukaryota > Metazoa > Arthropoda > Insecta > Hymenoptera > Cynipidae > Synergus > Synergus itoensis. The sequence continues at coordinate 956,468 of CAJFCP010000035.1, read as the reverse complement.
GTGTGCCTTCACAGCTTGGTGTTTTGCTTAGCTGCAACCACCCTTGAACATGAATGTTTTTAAAATCAAATTTAAAGTTTAAGGTTTACACTTTACTAAAATTTAGAGTTGATTATAAGAGTCCAGTGTTGATTCAGGCTCTTGAAATGATCTCAAAAAATGTAAGCTAGGTGATTATCGAAAATTTTACTGCATCATGCCGTAAACCCATACATAAATAAAATTGAAACAGACTTTGATTGATGGCTATTTTAACATGCATTTATGTATAACTTTTTCAGCACGTCTTACTGTTCTGTGATCTGTCTAAATGAAAAATTTAGTCAATTAGTTTAAAGTATTTTAACGAATTCTAAAGGAATTTATCGTATTTCAAATGTTACAAGGATTTCAAGGCAAATCACCGGATTGTTTAAAGATTTTATAGAATTTCCGAGTAGGGTTCAACTATTCTGAGTTTCCGTGTTTGGGAATATTAATTTATTAATTAATAAATATTTGGGAATACCCAAAAACAATTTCACGCCAAAATATTAAAAACCTTCGTCGCAATAGTAAAATTACGGCTGGGGTTTTCAACGACAGGATCTCAACGTTATACCAAAGTAAGGGGACTTTTAAGCTCGCTTTTAAGGATTAAGTTGACTTGAAGAAAAATCACGGGATTGTTTAAAGATATTATAGGATTTTATAGAATTTCAGAAAGGTTTCAAGTATTTGTTTTAAGATATATCATTGCACTTAAAAACAAATCAAGAAATTTTGTATACATTACATATTCTGCTTTTTATCAAAAAGTAAAAAACATGACTTTCAAAGTTCAATAAAATGAAAAATTGAATTCCAAAGCTCATCCCCAATGTTTACGTACAAGCAACGGGTTCTAGCAACCAAACTGCAAAAAATCTGCCTCGCAGGCACAATCATTAACTCTCATTCCGATCCCTTTTACTTCTGGAACAGGGGGGTGGTGAAAAATGCGTGTCGCGGGTGGCGGCAAACGTTTCGGTCGCGCAGTGGCACACGCACGTGTGCGTATCGTGCCGGGTGTCGTGCTACGCCAATAGCCGCACTGTCGACATACAGAGAGGGAGTAACGCGAGTAGTGCGCCGCCAACAAGTGGAGGGGATTCTGAGGGCTCTAGTGAATGGGGTGGGGGTGCAGAAGGGGGTGGGGCAGGAAGACCTAGGGTTGGCGGAGGGGGATGTGGGCGAGCGGTTATTTCAAGCATCGTTCTGGCACTTCGTCTCGAGCTTCCTAAGCGCATCCTTGGCTCACTTCGGCCAATCTCATATCTCGAAGATTGAGCTTTCACGTGACGGCGCGTTTTTCGAAATTCATTTTATCGAAATCGATAACACATAATACAACATTTTCGGGGTCCACAGTTCCGAAAATATTGTCTGGACCACGAGATTTTTGAAATCGATTGATTGTTTACAATGTGTCGGGTTTGATTGATTGATTAATTGATTGATGGATTGATAATCGATTGAGTAAACAAGTGCGCGAAGTTCAGGAGAAAACGAACAATTGTGACTTATGTCATTCGACGAACGATCCAAGTTTTGAGGATTTTACCTTTGGATTACGATTGTTCAATTGTCATTAAGTGTTGATGTTACAAATTTGATACTATAATCTTGAAAGTTAAGTGAAGAACTGCAAAAAGTTGACCTTCAGTGGATTTAAGGTGAAGATGTTTTGTCATTGAAGTTTATATTGAAAAGTGTTGTTGAAAACAAGTGCCTTTAATTGAGACTCGAGTAGTGAAAATTGAATGGAAATTTGGATAAACTAAAATTGTGATAAGGATGGAGTTTGGTGTCTGTAAAAAGTAACGGAAGCTCCGTGGCGGGAAGATAAAATTCGCGCTAAAAGGCGCCGGGGATTTATAACGACGGTCGGCCTGAAATAACAGCAGAGGGTGTAAGCTGGAAAGAGTGAATCAGCAACGTCGAGAGAATCTCCCGACATCGAGCACGAGCTTCAGAAATGCTTAGAATCCATCTTATTAAAATTCAAAATTCTGCTTGATGTACAAGAACTGTAAAAAATTTGCTGTTTTCTCGACGATTTTCCTCTGTTAAGTAGCAGAAAGCGAATCGCGATTGACGAAAGCCAGAAATTCCAGAAACTCGAGAAGAAACGATCAACAACGGAACGACGAGCTTTCCTTGAAACAATTTGGCAATTGGTGAGTAAACTTCTCTCCTTATGTAAATGAAAATGAGATTTGAGTTTCTCTTCTTCATAAATACACAGTTCGTTGAACATTGAAAATTCTCCTCGAGGTGTGAGATAATAAGATTGACATTTGATTCAATCAGAGAGAATGAATAGGTGCAATTTTTGTAATTACATAGCTTTTGTCTTTCGCCTCTAGGCGCGATTCCTGGCAATGTTTTATGAAGCGATCCAGGAATCTCGAGGATACGCACGTGAATAATGGAGATCGTGGCATTAATTGCTATTGCGCGCAGCGGCAATTAGACGCACTTAAGTCATTTATATTTTGTGATCGAATCTATCGATCGTCCTCAGACATCTTGCTTTCTTCATCGCTACTCTCTCAATTCTCCGATGACAAATTACTGTGATAGATATCTTTTAATGACTTAAATACTTCTAGCTTTTATCATAAATTTCAGTCAGCAGAGAAACGACTCAATATTTGAATTCCTCATTTCAATATTTTCAAGAATAAGGTATAATTTATTCTATAATCTCGTCTTTCGAGCTCAATGGATCCTCTTTCTGACCAAGGGACAGATAATTATCGAGATGTTTCCGCGCGAAGTGTTTTGCTTTGAATGTTGATGATCAGTAAATTTAATGAAGAGAATCAGTCATTATAATGTGTTAATGACAAGTCTCTGATCGACGAGTTCCACTACTTCCGGATCAACATTTACTTGTAGGAGACACATTTGATATAATCATCATAAATCAAAGACGAGAGAAACGTGACTCACTTGTTTAATTGAACCATAAACCATGAAAGCTCTTAAAGTGACACGACTGACCCGACTAGGTCAACGGTGCAGTCAAACCAGCATAAGATCGCCGCGAGCGGATGTACGGGCGCAGATTTCCGGTCTTCGTCGCCGTCATGATCATTCCACGAGTGCACGCAGCGATTGTTTGTTTAAAATGATTTACGAGATTTATCTTCCTACTGTAGGAGATACGTGGACGTATCTTCCGCATCAAGAAGATTTACGATTCTGTAAGAAGCTGACTTATAACCAATAATAACTGATCTCCTAGGTAGTTGTTAGAAAACTGATAGCGATTTTGTAGGTAACCGTGGAAACAAGCTTGTGATTTAGGAGAAGTTGATAAAACTAAAAAGGTGCGAAGGGACTGAACGTTTTTGATAGATAAAATATATCTATTATAAATTCATGAATCGTTTATAGACGCTGACTACATTCTTTCAGATTATTAATTGATCATAAATAATGTATTCTTTATGATAGTCGACTGGTTATCAATAATTTATTCAAGACGAAGGTTCAGGTGTAGTTCGTAATATATCTTGAATGGTTGACGAAAGACGATACTCGTGGTACCGATTTTAATACTTTAGGAAGGGACATGTTGACATAGGTTTTTTTACGGAATCTGCGCGAATAAGATGGCGTTAAATTTGTGATATTGAGGCTTAATACTCCTTCTATTATTGTTCCATTCATCTGTCAATTTTATTCTTGATCGTGGGACTTAACGTTCGTGAGGACAGTGGACTGCACAATGCTGGTTATTGTTGGACCCTTCATCCTTCTTGCTTCTTCTTAATCCCCACTTGACTTGATTTTCATGAGTCTCACTCATGCTTAAGATTCATCGTTTCAAATCGCGATTTCCTTCTTTAGATGGAAGTTAAGAAAGTCTTCAGTGTTTCAGATTTTGATCTTGAAGATAGAGATCACAGTAAAGACAGTCATAGCTGCACAGTGCACACAGCTATTACGAATTAAATTAAGAAAAATGGTCATTGGGCTTCTGATCAATATGGTACTTAAATAAAAGTCCAACTTTATTTAGAGTAGTTAAGCTAACTTCTTTTTTATTAATATAATGATTTATTCTATTCAAAGGGTCCACATGACCAAGTAGTCAATTTCTTGAGAGAGAGCGCGGCGCCCAATTTATCAAATTGAGTGGTGTCACCTACACCGCAATATGAAAATTGGTTCATACTGTTTTACTATCTTCAAAACTTCAAAAGATTTTCAATATCTTCAATCTTTTTAAATTCTTTAATATCATTTAAAATTTCTTGAGATTCCTTTATATGCCTTAAAATCTCTTAAAATACTTGAAAATCATTAAAATCACTTGAAATCCTGTGACATCTCTGAAAATTGATTTGCTAATCGGATACAAAAGGTCATTTATTTTTTTATCCACTGAATCCGATTAATAAATCGGTTTCAATTGTATTTCTTAATCGGATCCCAATTGGACAATCGTTCCCAGTCGGATCCTATCAGTTTATTAAAAGAGAACTTCTTTTTTATGATGGGACCATTTGTTACTGAAAATTTTTCTTAATTGTTACACAAGGACTTCTCACAAGATGCACTTATTAGTGCAAGAAGAAGGCTCTCACTCAGTGACTTGATTTTATGAATCGTGCCTTCGAAGATGTAAAACTAAAAGGAATAAAGGAAGATCAAGAATCGAGTAAAGAGAGTGGGAAAGAAAGAGGTAACAGGGAGTTGTAAGTAAGCTGGTAAGAAGCGAGCTGCGATTTATTTGACAGATCGTGCCGGCCAACGCGCGCTTCGGTAGCATAGAGGGGTTTATTTTATAAGGCCAGATTGCCGGCCTCACTTCGCCGGAATAGAATAATGGATGATTCTCTCCCACTCTTCTCTTTAACTCCTTGAATCTCTCTTTCTTTTTCTCTCTCCCTATTCATCCCCTTTAGTCTGAAACTGCCTCCCTTCCTTCGTCAGGTCTCTGGCCTTCGTCTCGAAAGTCAAGTGTCATTAAGGAGAGAAATGCTATTCGTTGGTTAAGCATCATGTTCAAGACGAGCAAAGGTACTGCCGACTGGAAAGTTCATACACAGGACTTCCCACGTTATCTTATCAAGAAAACCGAGAAGAAAACAAGAGGATATATTCTAAAGTTTTTCTTTCTGAATAGTTTTTGTTCTTTCCGGCATATTCAGAAAGTTTACTGCTTTTCAGAAATCTCTTGTACATATTTATGATTGGAACGTGACAAATCTCTAGAAGCAAATCTGTTGATCCTAGACTCCATTATTTCCAATTTATGTTTAATAATTCACACTCTGGAAAGACCACAGGCTTTTCAAAACTTTTTATAAAATTTGCAGATAAACTTGCTAAAATATGCGAAAAAAAATGAAAATAAAAAAAGCAGATGAGGAAGATCGATAGCTTGTTGAAATATTTGAAGACGCTTGTTCATATTTTTCTTGGGAGATACGAGAGTTTACATTAGGGCGCGAATTTTTGCCTCTTTTTCACGCCCAGATAATTCAGACGACAAGCCGGGATATGTCAGCGACTTTCTAATCAGCTATAATAAATCATCACTTCGAGATTGGGCCAGATCTTACAAACTCATTACACGTTACTTTATTGACTTGCTACCGAAAAGGAAAAGTGGGACAAGAGACAAGGTCATTGACGTGTCTAATCTCATTCAGTTTCAGAGTGCAGTTAAATTATATGAACGAAACTTCGTTTAAATCTCCTACTAATTTCTGAGGCGTGCTCGTAATGCACGGATGGTTCACCTGACACCGCAAGCGTGTCGCCTGCATGTGAACCTAGGGCTCATGCACGAAAACTCAAGACGTTTCATCCGCGTCGGTAGAAATGCAAATACGACTGGTTGCTAATGCTGTTTAACCTCAGTAATTGTCAGAAGAGAGCACACCATAATTTATTGCAAAGCGCTGGCACTGAGACAGCCCAAGAGAAAGAGAGAAAGAGAGATAGAGAAAGAGAAAGAGCGAGAGAGAGCTCAAAAGAGAATGATAGATAAACGGCCTCTATTATTACACACGCATAGACTATTCATGATTCATTATGGTGCGCCAAAATTCACTATACAATCTTTTTTGCATGCCGGTGGACCATTTATTTTCAAATCCTCATCAGAATTATTGCGCTCATATATATTTTCCAAAAATAAATTTCAATCTATTAGGTCAATGTTGAGCAATTTATCCTCGTTATACAATATAAACATCTGTCACCATTCCCACAAATTTTGGCACTAAGACCAATTCTCGTTTTTGATGCGTCGTTTAAAAATCGAACGATTGATTTTCGTGTAGCAAGGCACGCGCTCGTCCGTGGAAAACTTATTAATAGACCAAGTTGATCTTCATATATATATGTGAATGTGTATATGTATATTTATATATTTATGAAACGCGTTCCGGTTCCAATCCGAATTCCGGAAAGAATAGCAGTCTACTTGCGAGAACCCACGCACTTGCAGCGTAAAGTCGTGCGTTTTCATTACAGCAAAGAGTTGCGATTAGTTACGTTCTTTACAAGTCAAAGGTACAAGTCTGATTCGTTATAGCATAACCCCAGAGTGACGCGAAAGTGCGCGGGTTAATATTCAAGACAAGACTGCGTCGCGACCGAAGAACGGGATTTATGAGTTCTTCACAGCTGCTGTCCCAGTAAAACTTACAAAGAATTAGCAGAAATTTTGTTGTGGTCCTGATCGGGCCCAGATCGGGGATGAAACAGGTCCAGATTTCAAAAGTTTTGCATTTGGTTCTGCAAATGGCTCTGATTGCAAAAAGCTCTGCATTTGGTTCTGACAGTCAATTAGGAACACACACATAAACTTTCAGTTTTATATATGTAGATACAGATGCTTTCAATGACTAACACAAATATTTTCTGAATAATGTGCTTCTGAAGAAATGTTTACAAAATAGTTTTGTGGTAGTTCCACTACTTCCACACAAGTTTAGAATCCCTTCATTCAAATTCACTAGAAAACTATGACGAAGAAGAGTTAAATTAATCCACGAGGGAATATTTACAGAAGTAAAATATTCTCAAGGGACTTATTAGAGTATAATTTAAATTTCCCTAGTACCCAGAGTGACTCGGGACTTTTAACGAGCCTCCTCTTTGATTTATGGTGTCGATTTTTAAAAAAGATGATTATAAAATGTTGGGCTCAAGACGGACGTGCTGGTCATGTATGAAATAAACGTATACGTAATAGAAGAAAAAAGTGAAAGGGGGAGAATTAACGCACTATATTTAATGTTACCGAGAACCGGCAGTCATCTGTCTTCACTTAAAGTTCGAATTATACTATGTCTTAGACCGTTTACGTCTCTCGACTCATCCGCATGTCATGTACTTGCACGTGAAGCTCAATACGCAGACTTTATCTCACTATACTTGCATGTATTACAATAAATGACAACTAGACTTCTTTGTCAGAAAATAAAAAATAATACTCTTATGCAATTTAAAGCTCTTGTAATGGACACGCTCTACGGCTACAGCCCCTCGTCCATGCTCGACACTAAGTAGAATGCATGTTATCGGGATAAATCTCGATTCGCTAATTAGTCGTGCTCGCAATGCTGTAAATATGTAATAACAATAATGGTCGTAGGTTCTCCTTCGCGCGTAAAAGGAAAGCACGAAGTTCAAGCGCTACACTATTTACGATTCTGTGAAAAAAAGTTGCCAATTACTGGTTAGAAAAGATAATGGACGTGTGAGGGTAAAAAAAGTCGGCTTTACTCCGCTACCGTAATAATTAAACGTAACTTGTTTCAATGTTATCGCATGTGTCTTGGTGAATCTGCTTCTATTTGCTATCACGAACATTCTGTTCTGTCCGGTGTAGAAATTTTACAGTCAAAATTGGGCGATTTTAAACTCGGTCTGGGTCAGGTTTCCAAATTTCTAAACTTTACCCACTTGAAAGTAACTCACGACAATCATCAGCCTGATGATACTGATTACTGGCTTTTACATCTTTGACATATCATTATAAATAATTGAAAGTTAAGCATCTTCCTTTGAGACGAACAATCCATGTTTTCAAAGTTTCTGAACCGCACGGAGCACAAAGAATAAACGAGGGATTCGAGAAATCATGGAACAAATGGATCCGGTTTCTTTTTTCGAGTTGGTTCCGTATTTTTGATTTAACGAGGCGTTGCCCAGGGTCGACAGGAGGACAACAGGTAGTCGTGAAAAGAGATGAGAGGTAACGAGGCAGATGCAATGAATGAAGCAGAAACGATGAAAGAAGACCAGTAGAAGAAGTAACAGGTTATTTGCTTAGTGGGGAGGATTACGTCGGAGTGTAACCAACCAACCTCAATACTTTCGGTAGGCCAGGTGGGTTTCGTCAGGCGCCGGGTGTGAGACACGTACCAACACACGTGGTTTATCGGGTACATATACACGAGCACAAGTCGCACTCTTATGACTGTATGAACACATGCATGTGAACATATGAGTGTGAAGTACCCCGTGTTTCACACGCACGCGCCAAATCAGCACTTTAAACGTAGTCATTACCGTGCCGACCGCAAGAGTAAGTACTACCGGTGTTACATTGACGGCACGTGTGTAATACCCTATAAGTCACACAGATTACATCGTGCATTACATTGGTTTTCTTTAATGTAATTCTGCTAGAATGTGCTTCTTCCTTGGAAGAATAGAAGGATGAAAATTCATGAGAGATGAGGTGAGGTGATAGAGGAATAATTGACATGGCTCGGAGCTTCTGATTAAGAAAGATCCTTCAATCTCGAGGATATCAAAATAAATTAAAAACGTTTTAATCGTCAGAAAAGAATAAAAGCGTCATAGTTCCTGGAAGGTAAATAGTGTGAAAATTCTGAGCAAGCTCAGCTTGAAAAGTAAAACGTGGGCTGTGAGAGTAAACAATTTACTTTTTTCATTTTCTTGAATTTGACCTTCTGGTAGAAACGTGAAGTAGGAAATTATGAGTGAGTTAACACAGCATTATATGTTCTTTTAGGAGAACTGCTTGAAATTGATTTAGTCATTTAGTCTCTGCATCTTAATCAGTTTCTACTTAAATTGAGAGTGAAACAATTAAAATCCTCGTATGGCTGAATCGACCTTGATCATCTGAATAAGACCAATCTTCGATTAATTTTATAACTGCAGTAATGGTTTGATTGCATAATAATGACGGCATTTATGACGATTCTCCCAAGGAGAGGATGTAAATTTTTAGTATCTTCGATCATTGGAGTAGGAACTGAAGAAAATAATAACAGTTGAATGGTTTGCGGAGAATGCAATTCCTAGGGCAAAAAGTGTTTGAACTCTGGCAAAGAATGCGAGAAATTATGGGAGAGAATCTCCGGACTAAAGTTGTAAGATGATAATTGCAGTGTGGAATTAGTTGGAAATGATGCAGAAAGAGAATTGTCATCATTTTATAACAACTTTACGCTCCAATGTTCCGTGTATTACAAGTATTTTTAGGAATATAGAGCATCATCTTGACTTGAAATTTCAAATCCCATAAAAAATTGGCACATCCTTTTTTAGCATTCAGAAACCATTTGCCTTCTCATCAAGTTACTTGAAGATCCCAGACCATGTGACATGTTTTTTAAGCCGTTGACTTATTGCTGACTCTGAGCATATTCATACATTAAAACTTTTGGATGGGAATAATCGAGGCAACCAAGCAAAGCCCCAGGTCTCAAAGAACCTTACGAGACTCGCCAATCACTCGACCTCGTTACGCTCATTCCGCCAATTAGCGACGACTTGTGTCGCGGTTGCGATGGGTAGAAAACAAAAAGAGGGCCAGTATCCAAGAGGTTCTGGGAACAAATCGTGTCTCTTCTCTTTATCCTTTTCTTTCTGCTTTGCTCGATTCTTAATGGTGAGACAGAGGCGATTTTGCAAGGGTTCCAAGCACAGAAAATTGACCGAGGCGAGAGAACCATTAAGTGACAATTTATCGTCTGTCTAAATTAATCTTTGGTTTCTCATTATACTGAAGATCATAGCTATAACTCACTGGAAAAATTGGATACCGTAATAAAGTCTTTCATGATACAAAAATCTTATGAATGAGATATTACATATCCCACGATTTTTGAACACTCCTAGAAAGGACTACATATCCACATGTAAATCATAATCGTAACCCCGCATCAGCATGAGGCTCCCAAACAAGATCAGTATCACATAACACAGATCAACTCCAACTTTTTCTCAATAAAGACCTCCATTTCTATCCCTTGTTAAGCAGGAAATTAAGGCCTGGAGAGTCTTTCCCCTAAACTTTCTGACATTCAACCATATCCAAGTCCCTATAAAAAGATTACATAAAATGAGATACTTTAGTATGCATAAAATCTCCTGGACTTGAATCGAGCGTTGGTTCTTTCCATTCTTTCTTATGTATATGCAACTCTACCTCAAAGATATTTAAATCAACAATTACGTTTACCTTTCAGATGCGACGATTTTCTAATCTTTTCTAATTATCTCTTCGCTATTCGGTTGAGCTACCGTAATCGGATATGCTAATCGTCGAAACCACACGTGGTCTCGAGGCTTCTCGCTGTGCAACAGGTACTTGCACTTCATATGTAAAGATGGTTAGGCCTTAAGTGCACGAGTGTGTTAGTTGCAAACTTTAGTACAGCGCCCCTATGTAATTTTGCTCTGAATATAGTAATAATGTATGCAGTAATACTAATATGTATGTAAAAATAATAATTTGTGCTATTAAATGTACATTTGCATAATTATATCTACTTATTAGAGATAATTGCACGTATTCACATGGGAATATGCAACGTTTTCTTAATTAGAGATTTGATTTCTTCTGTAATGGTTTACTCTGTAAGAAAATTACCTTCCTGCGACACGCACTGATCACTCTTCGCAATCAATCTGTCAATCAATCACCGCTAGCGTTTCCCGAGAATTAAACGATTAAGACGAACATATTTTCCATTTTATCTGTCTAATTCCAACTGACACCATAGAATCTTTCTTTAAAGACAGTAAAATTCCGCGTGATAATGCATATTAGCATAATTGTCTCATCTGTAATGAGGCAGGTTTGCTAAGCATGATTGCCTGGATTTAGTGGACTGCATTCTACAATTACTGTTTCGATTTCTTCCTTAATAGATAACTTTGTAAGAAAATTGCATTCCTGGACGAGCACTTATCTCTGAGATCACTCTGACTGGCAGCAATCCATTTATCGCACAGTAGTTTCTAGTCTATACCCCATATAAGGATTGGAAGCGGATTACAAACTTGTAGCAAAATCAAAGGGTGAGCATATCATTCGTATTCGGATGAAGGCCTGGAGAGGCATCGGGAATCCTTTCTGGAGGAGGTACCGTATAAGTCTTATCTTCCAGCACCGTGCAACGAGTTCCAGAGAAAACCACCCAAGTGGCACTACCGAAACTTGTAGTTGCACTTGTACCTACATATGGCTCCGTTATCGCGATACACACTGACTGCACGACTGCATCTCTTCGAGATGAAATCTCTGCGCTTGTTCGAGCCCACCATATTAATGCCGGTGGGTGCACCTTAGCAATCTAAGTACCCATTCACTCATCTAGCAGTCCCTTGTAACTGTCTTACACAGCTTGGCACGTATGTATTACTCACTGTGCTCATGCAGAGGAAGAACCAGTTTCCGTTGAAGAGTGGTCATTTTTTCCTGATTTGACGGAAAAGATTCTGGTCTAGAATATTTACGTGAATGGTTATTGCCCTGGTGTTTTCGAATATCACATAAAGATACCTTTCGGAAATTTATGCTAGGCTCTGCAACAAAATTGTGGCTGAATTGGAGATTGGAGGAAAAGTGAGGATCGACTTAATTCTCAGTTCAGTCAATCATTTACCGAATTGTGGACATAAAAGTTTGAATTTCAAAACTTGACGGTTGTATATTAGCATTTTTTAATTATGCACATTCACGCCCTTGAACCTATCAGAATCAAATTGTTCAAGGTGTCATAAATTTGTTCTGATGCCAATTAAAGATATTTTGAAACTGGTTTCGAATGTTCTTAATAAATTTCGGTTTCTAATGAGAAGATCCTTGACAAGGTTGATATCAAAAAACGTTTAATCGTCTGTGATGACTGATGGAGAAGAAAATTCTTCGACTTTTATTAAAAGACGAGCTTTCCCCTAAAAATTTCACACATAACAACCTGAACGTGTGGTTTAGTATCTGTATTTAGTGAAATGGGAGATAACAGCTCCCCTTTTCATTTTCGGAAAGGGCGTGGTAACCGCTTTGAAGTTTCGAAGGCTCTCGCCAGTTCTACACACCCTGCTTAGACTCGCCTGTCATCGGTAATCTCGAACCAAAAAGAGGCCTCTTTCAGGTGCATGCTTATATGCAAAGCTAGAAAGCAACACATGATATCAGCGGACTCTCTAGCACACGTGATACTCATTTTTCAAGTTAGTTTCTTTGAAAAGTCAAGTTATATATTTGAATGATGAAAGATTTCTTTGAATACATGTCTTTTTGAACGCTACAGTCGCATCTTTTGTTATTAATGCACATAATATTAACAGTAAGTAATATTAATAATAAGTAGAGTTTCAATAATAAGATATTCGTGGAACTCACATGAGTTCTTACCATAGCGTGTTACCTTTTTGTTCTGCTTTTTAGAAGACACACGAGCATTATCATTCTGCAAACTGAATCATTTTTTCGCGCATTGAGATGCACTCTCATAACTGCATCATCCTCCTTGATTATCACGCGACTGTTACAGGAGGATGAGCATTGAACACAGTGAAGCTCCCTTCGAGTACTTCGGACAAAGAGGTCAGTCAGAGTGGGTGTTTTTAAAGGCAAGTTGACGGAGGCGAGACGTGACTGCGCGATTAAATTGGCTCTACTTTTATACAGTGTATATCCAGATTCTTATGCACTTATTCTGGCGATTTTGTAACTTCTGTGACATCGTATGGAAGAAATTAAGTCTTTTATGCCCAGATGCATTCGTTCTTCGCGCGAGGTCATTGCAGGTCAAGGTCAAGAGTCAATCATCTTAAAAATGATGATCGTTCAGTTTTTCCAGCAGCGTTTATTCAGTTTCCATGCAAAAGAATTTACGATTCTTTAATTTACGAATGTTATTCAGTAGAAATGTATTTCTTGGTCGATTAATTGCGTTGCACTGCAGCATAACCTCGTACGCGAGACGTGCTAATGACGCCAATCTCTATGCCAATGACATTCGAAATTGTTTATATGCACAGCATGGATCGCACATGCTGCGACAAAGAACGTCGTAGTACGACGAGCAATGACTATTGTTCGGCGTCATTTTACTTCAAAGGCGTTAACATAACATTAAGTGCACTATAAAGATCATAAAGCATATATATCTAAGCAAGTTCATCTTTATGCTATAGTGATCAATAAAATGATAAAATAGCCATTTTTTATTTGTAATACTTGATTTTGAAAATTGCAGCTTCGAAAATCAATCCTATGTCACTTACATTCAGAGTTTTACTGCATGCCAAAACACCAATTTGCAGTTTGAGTCTATTTTCGCATATCCTGATGATTTTCCCGAGAAATAGTTCTCTAAAAATATCTGCCTATTTTCGATGCCACTTAATACAACCTAATTTCTTCCGAGAAGTATATATTTTTAAGTTGTATATAAAAATCGAGGATGTTTACGATTCATCTATATAAATACTTTATATCTAGCTCTAGCTATCAAGTAAACTTCCACTTGAGTATACTATAATTAAGAAGCGTTCAATAATATAACCAATAACCTTAGAAATTTTCAATTGATTATGTCCGATACTCAGAAGCTTGGAGAAGAAAAAAATTAACTTAAAAATCGGTTGGAGCGAGTCGCATTGGGTGGGAAAGCAATAACAGTGACCGTTTCGCGGTCAATGGAAATGTAATTTACTGGGTCATTCCAGGGCTCCGCGTACAAATTGAGATCCAAGGATTTGTGCAAGCGAGTACGTGTCATGCCGTCGGCCAAAAGAGAACAGAGAACCGCCAATAGTCAAAACATGCCGAAAATAGAATTGGGCCGATTTGCGAAACTGGTCGCAGCCGGGTTCTCCACTTCAGAAAATGATTATAGTTTCCTCGTAAAAAGCCTTGCAAAGTCCAAGGCTTCAACAAAGGGATCTTAAAAAAATCTTAAACTGGTCCTTTTCAGTTTGGAGTAATAACCGACCGTATTTTTCTTAGTCTTGGCGAATCTAACAGCAAAAATATTATGATTCTGCATGAATTTAATATAATCGGTGATTAAAATTTGCAAATATTTTTCCAACTCTCAGAGCATTTTAAAACGAGATTCACGATTATGGGGTCTCTGGGCGCTGGTTTGGTTTCAAAATATTTTCTCACGTGCAGCTGTCGTCACGTGGCACTTATACGAGGCGCATACGTAAAAGGGCCGAATTGCCACTTGTTCTTTGTACGTCGAAATAGGCGTACATTGTCACTTGACTGTGACCGTGAGCCTCTTATTGTGTACAAGGTACATAGCTCGTGCAAGTTGCTGGCGTGTTCATGTGGGTCCATTGAAATGGCCCGCCGCGGGCCATTATTGTCGTCCCGAGGCTTCTCCACTCCACATTTTGCGATCGCTGACCGCGGAGTCGATGGAAGAAAAATGTCCTCTTTGTCAATTCGTTGAGGCTGAGACGTGTTTATCAATCCTTCTTTCGCGATGACAGCGCCCGGCTTTAAACGTCGTGGGAGCGATTCATCTTGCAAAGGAGAAAAAAAAACGAAAAAGCTTCTCAAGAGATTTATTTCAACTCGAAACGTGGTGAGTGTGTCGATTGTCTCACGATATCGCGAAAAGATGTTTCGCCTCCGACAATAATATTCCCGGCGGAATATTCGCTGCTGAACGATCAGTGAAAGCCAGTCGCCAGCACTATTGTGTCCTGTAATTTTTTTCTTTCTTATTTCATTTTTTACAAATATTTCCTCGTCTTTTTTGCATAAAAATTTGCATAAACGCCCACCGTATTGGTATGGTGCTCCCTCGTTTATCGCGTGCCAAACCCTCATGTAGAAAGTTTGAATCGCTATTTAACTGACGGCGGCACGATTCTCTGTCGTCCCAGTATCTAAGAGAAGTTATTGATGTTGCAAGGGAAGGTAGAGTCATATAGAGGTTTGTCTGCACTCGATTTTATGACCTTGTTCAAGATACAAGAGAGGTTTGCCACTTTTATTTCCGGATGTAAGAATGTCTGCTGCATATAATTTAGATTTTAATTCGTAGTTTAAAATACACTGCAAGGATGACATTGAAATGATAGATGCGTAAAATGAATCGTCTGAGAAATTACTGGAAAGAGGATCTCAGCGATGACGCCCTCTCGACCCGTTCCGGATGGGATTGCGTCGACATTGCCAGAAAATCATTGAAGATGGACCGTAGCCTGCCCGGCAAAGTGTAGGCGCTCTAGTGAATATTTTTTGGACCCTAATGCAGAGCAGATGCTCTCTAACCCCAATAAAACACAGATTCCAAAACTGCAGAGCACATTTGGTTCACTCAGACTCTAGGTCTAGCATCCCAAAGATCAGATTGATTAACAACTTCCTTAAAAAGTCATCAATTCTGCACAAGCACAGCAATTTTAATAATGGATTCGAGGATCATACTGCCTACCATCAATGGGCCCTTGATCTGTTTTCTCTGTAAATGCAATCCTGAATCTACACAAATAGATTAGACCTTCAGTCTAAGTTGTAAAGCAACACGGACCCTGCTTTAATTTACATACTCCATAACGCTCGAACATACGTCCCTTGTGATGGACATGTAATTGATCAATTAGTTTCAAATATATAATTTGATTTCATCAACGCGGTCGTAATATCGTAAATGCATAAGTTCTACGAGAGGCGAATCTCTCTGACGACGTGTCAACAAGTCTTCTGTCGTTCAAAATAATAATGACCCAAACGTTTCAACATGTATAATGTACTTTAAAATAATGGATATTAGAAATGATGGCCCATAAACCATTTAAAGAAATTAAGGTCTCGTTATTTTTCCTGATAAGCACAAATTGCTGTTAAATTATTGCATAAATTGCATCAATGACAGTATGGGAAATATTGCTTCCGTTTGTGAGATGTATAATTATTCATTTGGATTATTATCTTCCATGGAAGATAATATAATGTGATGATAATGTGTCATATTTTCGCATTGACATTTCCGTGGCAAGGAGTGTCTGTCTATGCAAACCGACAGAGAAAACCGGTCACATTTCTACGTTCCTGATACGCGGGACACGCATAACATCTTTTCATACGCATATTTTTTATCGTTTGATTGATAAGAAATTATTATTGAATATGTAGATGAGTTTCTAGAATAGTTTAACGATAAATGTAAGTCTGTAATGGCTATGTTGTCTCGAGAAATAAGCAAATGTTAACGAATGCTCTTGGAAGTTATATATATGAACTCGCTTTATACATAGTGCGGGGGTCAGACGAAATGAAGTGGACCCCAAACAAATATCTCTCGCGTCTTACCGAGGGGTCAAGACTCTTGGAGAGACCTCATGTTCTTACATTTGTGGACCGAGGCATACGGATTATTCTCCTACTTTGCCACTCGAGTAACCGTCTGAGTCTGAACCTCCTCAGGAAATCATCCATTACGATGATCAGACCAAGCACTGCGTGTTTAGTGCTCGTTTCATGTATTATGTCGAGCAAGTGAATCAAGAAAAGCTGAAATGTTGCTCACTCACGATAATGCTTCTTAAAAATATTTACAAATATTTACCTCGATTATTTGAAAAATGTATTCATTCCTTATAGTTCTAAATCTTATCTTCTGAAGAAGATACAACTCAATATCACGATTTAGGATTTTGAAACTCTCACCTATCCTCACACTTCTTATCAACTCAATGTGTGTACAAATAATCTGACCATCTCTGGAACAGTTCAGATATTCGAGTTTTTGAAGATGAACACGTCAATAGAATGTTTTCTATGCCTAAATTTATCGCTTCGAGAGGTCCAAGCAACACCTGAGATAAGAAAATACTGGTGTTCAGTTAAGTCTCGATAAGTTCGTTGAAATTAAATAACGAAGGCCTATCCATCATCTGGAATATTCTAAAATCTCTTTAGATTAAAGAACACTGATCTAAACCTTTAGAAGATAAGAAAAAGAAGAGGACTCTTCTTTTAAACTCCTCGTCGTGTCCATCTGAATTTTGGGTGCCTTGTTCCGAAAAGTCAACGGCACAATATCTCGTCACAAAAACTGAAAGGACATATGATACTTCAATGTAGACTCGGATCTGAATGCTAGATTCGTTTTCGACCTATATTCCCTAATTTAACGACTGATTCAAAAATAGTTTCTGCAACCTGGCAAAAAAATTCTCTGTGTATTCCTCCATCTGCAGATGTCTTGAGCAGCGGGAGAAAAAGAAGTCAGGGCAGAAGAAGTCGTCTTTGATGGACTGAATGGCGCCAGCCATTGAAACTTTTCGGGTACTGAATGAACATCTGACGTCTAGGGACATTGTTGTTTTCGCGAATTCAGAAAAATGTCTTTTTCTTGAATTATTTTGTTTAAGAAGAAGAAAACTGCAATATTATCGAAAGCATATAGAGGCTTTTAGATTAATTGAATCTCATTCCATGGCTCTAAAGGGGATGCTTTATGGACTGTTAAGGAAGATATGAAACTCGTAAAAGAGATTGTAAGTAGACGGCTTACCGGTTGTTTCGCAGCGAACACGTTATCCACAAATGTTTCGTTTACGATTTATTTAATCGCTCCTCTTGAACTTGAAATACTCGAGTGTCTTCGTATCTTATAGGTCGTGCGTGCGTGAATACCCCAAAGGAAAGATAAGTCCTATCGCGACGTAGGTTTTCCCAAATAGGCCAGTACCTGTAAATCTTGAGTGTTTGTGCGTCGATAGGAAGATGATAGCATTCGACAGGGATACCAAAATATAAGGCGAGTGTTTTTCAAGTATCCCTATAGAACTTCTGCTCTTTCTATATTTAAAAATATCGACAAATATCAGAAACGTTCAGTTTCCCGGAAAAATTCTTTGTACTTCTAATAAATGTGAACGTGGCTGGCATATTTGATGAAGATAAATAATAAAATTTATCGACGGATTCCAAATGCGGGATTCCGAAGGCGACGTCGCTAATTCGAAATCGGCTGTGGAACGATCTACACACTCGGCCCCCATAAATATTCCAACACCGTGTATGCTTCCCTGCCCTCCGCCCTTCTTCTCTCGCCTTGGGGTCTCGCAGGAAGCGTTGCACGTTCCCAAAACGTTCGCTATGCACATCACGAGATTGTCTATCGTCACTCGCCTTGTTCACGTGACCACCCGACGTGCGATGCGATTTTTCACCCAACTTGGCGATCCGAGTTATCATTTAACTATCAAAAATGGTCATAGGACATTTTAAAATCACCAACGTTACGTAAGCTGACTGCTGAAATTAATTTTATCCGTGTCAGAGGGCGGACTTAATTTTCAAGGATTCTTAAGTCAAAAGTATCAATATCCATTATTGAATCATAATTAAAGTATATTCACTCTTTCTGTTTGTATGTGTGTTCTGTTCGTTCGTGTGTGTTTATCTAAAGTCATGTGCTGTATCACAGCACATGCAGGACGAATTTTCGCGCCTTTCGGAATCCCAAGTGTATACTATATCCGAAGTTGGGATAGAAACAGGAAACGAGGGAATTTAAGCATCTGCTTCCGTGGCACGAGCCAAACGTGAAAAAAATTATAATCGCGTAAAATAATCATTAATTTTTACATTTTCCATTAATCTTGTAGAATAAAAGTTAGAAATTTCGACTGCATAAATAAGAAACAATTTCGAGATGGATCTTCTGACCGTGAAGAAAGAGATTGGTAAATCATATTTTACGAACCATTTTAAAGCACACATACTAAAATATGTACGAAAGTAAATTCCTTCCGAGCGTGAAATCTTGTGGTTTCAGCTTAAAAGATTTCTAAGCCCCCCCATAAACATATATACAAAACTCTTTGTTATCCGAAATTAACTACGTGATGCTTCACAGTATTATGCAAGAACTAATTTTAGAGATTTCTTCACTATTTACTTTATTATTAACCATGAATTCAAATAGCCATAAATTGAAATTAACCATGAATTGAAATTAAGCATTTTTGTGTCACAAAAAGGAGCACTTTTGAAAAATAAAGGCCTTCCTTTCCTTCAATTGCTTTTTCAAGTGAAAAGATATTCTTGGCTGTCGCTTCAACTTCTTCGAACAGCATTTGCAAATGCAATTCAGCATTCACTTGCTGAACGAAGAGGAAGTCAAATATTAGCAGAACAAGTGCATATTCTATAAAACTTAAATATGCGTCCAAACACGTCTAAACAAATAAAGTGAAGTCATTGTCAGTTGCATTCAGATATCAGATATAATACTTATCAGATGAAATTGCGATCTTATTGATAAAATTGTTGATTAGATTGTAGATCTGAATAAAAGTGACATTTTGTCATCAAATCATGACTTTTCAAATAATGTGGAGGCCACCCAGATCTCGGCTATTTTAGAAGCGTTTTCTTCCTGGCTTAAGCGGATATTCCTAATAAGCGGATTACGCGAGCGTTTCACACCCTCATCAGCGAGCTCATCAGGCTTTTCCGGCTCCCGACCTGCTCAACCTGCATTTAATTCGTTGCGACAGGCGTTTCCAGTTTAATGAGAAGCAGTCAACACCTAATCCACTGGGTATCGATCGTTCAAGGCGACATGAAACAGAAATGGAGGACTAAACGAATCCTATCCCAACGTTCCTATTTCGATTAGCCCGAAATAGAAGTTTTAAAATGATTAATGGACTTCAAAAAAAAGTGTCTTGGAAACGGAAACTGGGCCTATTCTAAGAAAGCTTCAGTATTCTATGAATCATTGCTAATCACTTGCTTTTTTACAAAAACTATTTCAGTACAACTTTAAATGTGGCAAACCAACACGCGCGCGACTATTTTGTTTTCCTACTTACAACTTCAGGTGATTCAACAGCCAATTAGGTTTCAAACGATTTTTGATGATTTTCACGAAATTCAAAAGATTTTAAAAAGATTTCGTAGAATTTTAGGATATTTCAGGATATTTCGTGGAATTCATTAAAGCCTATAAATTAGAGGATTTAAGGGATTTTAAATGTGTCATTATAATTTAAAAATAAAACGAAAATCTCTGATAAGGGCAGATTCGAAGAGTTTTTTGGGCGAAGCTATGCGTCGATCATCCCTTTGGACCACAGGATGCAATATTTGTGGAGGAGCACGTGCTTCCGGTACCTCAGCTTATATCGTTTTTACATCTGTTGACACCAGATTTATGAGATACCAACAGTTCACAGTTCATATGAAACGTAGCATCGCCATAGGAAAGTCAACGATCTTTTTTCCACATTCCCTCCCCGCTTTGAGCGAAAGCCGACTCTTTGGCTGAGTGAATTTTATAGTGTGAGAATAACGAGATAGACTCTATCGACGTCATTACTCGTCGGTCCTAATGAAACCGCAGTTTTATAGTTTATAGCCTTCCGCAACCGTAAATTGCCATTAACATCAGGTAAATGATTATTCACTAGAGTGTGAATTCTTCTGTAATTGTCAGATGCACTTAAAATCGAGTAGTTCAAGATATTTCAATTGCTTATCTTATTCTCAGTACTGCATTTTTTCTTAGCAATACACGACTTCTACCCTTGAATTCCAATTAAACTTGACTGCTAGAGATACAAGATATTTGTTATAGACAATATTATTCAAAATCGAAAGATAAGTAACGTTTAAATTGACATCGTGTTATCATACTTAAACGTTAATTAGCCAAATTGTTTTCATAAATTGACTTGTCGTTAGCCAGTAATGAGTATCTTGTGATAATTTGTTCCCGATGATCTAGATAAATATATCGGTATCGATGCAGTTATTTTACAAAAGGTTTGAGCCATTCAATTAAAATGAAATTATCGTTTTCAAAATTCCAAATTAGACTATCGGGTCGGGATCATAAATCGAAAGTTTAAATGCCGAAATAGAGCTCTATTCAATTTCATAGACTTTTCATAAATCCACCTGTTGAAGACCCTATATTACGAGTTCTATTAACGGCACCGACCTACCCCTCGACTGACAGCTAATTGAATAGAAGACCTGAATCTGTTTTATGTACTCCTCGCCTATAGCGAATAGTCTAACTCTATCCCTATAATTATTTCCGTAAGGCAGGTCGATTAAATATTGCAGAGTCAACACTGAAGGCCATAAAATGTCTGCTATCTAACTTCTAGTATCTTTAGATTTAGTATCTTATTTGCTGTAGAAATTCCAATTTCTCGTGTCAAAAAATCTGTTATAGAAGGAAAGCAGAAACCATTATCATTAGGCTGAGGTTAATTAACTTCCTAATTTTTCGTAGCTACTTAAGGACCTTCCCATAATTGGATTTTAAGTCACTAGAATACCTTTGTCAGCACTTTATGCTTATGATAACTTTTAAAAATCTTGAGTTAAAATATCTGAATCAAGAATTTGGATTTATTCTCGAAAATAATCTTATCATAAAAACAACTTTTATAAAGAATTTAATATATTTCGAAATATTTTCAAAGGATTAAAAAGAAATTCAAAAAGATTTCAAGATATTTCTATTTCAATTATTTTGAAATTCCTATCTCTTGAAACCTATTTAAATTCCTTAAAACACTTTAAAATGCTTGAAATCCTTTTAAAATGATTTACAATCTCTTTGAATAGTGAAAAATCACTAAAATCACTTGAAATCTCACGAAATCTTTTGAAAATCCTTCAATCCGCTGTTGGCAGCTCGGATATATCGATTCTAAAGTATAACAGGCGGCGAATACAAATCTGTGAGAATAGAATGTGGCTTCAGATTACGAGATTGCGAGAATTTATTTTCGATATAATCGCCACCTTTTTTTTAATGATTAGGGTTTTTTTATAGGCAAGTAATTGAGATTAACTCGTGCCATTCTCCTGATATCTTTCCTTTCATGTAAAAGCTGACGATGTTGAATATAGATTTATATATAAATCTATATTCAACATCATCAGCTTCTACAGAAGCTGATGACTACTGGTTGCACGCTTGTTAGAATTAGTTCTCCGGATCGGCCATGTGTTCGGAAAGCAAACATTTCCTTTTCCCTTATGGGTTTTTCTCGCCATGGATTCCAACAATTTCGAGTACGGGAGACGAAACATAAGAGAGCATACAATGTCTCTAAACCTAAATACTACTAAACGTCTTCAGTATGCATGGGAAATCTCTAAGGGTCCCACGATTCTTAGAAGTAGGCAAAGAAACTTAATTTATTGGATTTTGGGACTGCTGGAAAATTATAGTTTTTTCGACAAACACCAATGCACTGACAGCTTGGAAAAACATAACTACATCAACATTTCATGAGAAGATCATTGCACTAGTGAACTGAAAATGTTTTTTATACAGTTCAAGATTCCAGAGATGCTTCTAACAAAACCTACAAACCATTTCTTCTTTCATAGCAATTACAGTCAGTAGAACATGAAGTGATTAACGTGCTCTCTGAAGCATCTCAACTTCTTTAGCAGTTTGTTTTAAATTTTGAAATATTTACCTATCTCTTAAGTCCATTGAATCGCGTCGATTTGGAGCGCTGCAGAGTTCATATAGTGTTATTCGAAAATGTTTAATCCTGCTAATAATAGCAGCGCCCTCATTTCTAACGCATGTATTTTCCAGTAAAGAATTCAGATCTCGATTCAGATGCTCACACGAGACGTTCTGAAAATCTGGAGATTTCAAGTGAAGATCACTTACGGAGACTTGCATAATTTGCATAAATGCGAGACTGCGACTGTTAACTGAAGGAATCTGAATAATAAACACGTGTGTAACTGTACAATGCGAGTTTGTATAAGTAGACAATACGTGAGAGCCTAATTCCATATCTAACCGGAAATTCTCATTTCTTTCCTTGCAGCGCCAACCTACGTACGGCCACGTGTTCAATTTATATTACATAATTCCTACTATATAGTCTTTATGCGAATTCTAATGACTCACTCCTTAAGCAACTCGACATGGAAAATTTAATAAGAATAATCAGACCGAGGGGTTGATCACTTTTGAAGTACCCTTGAACCGTTTTGACGTCCTTTGAAATCTTTTCGAATCTTTTGAATTTTTTTGTATTTTGATGTGTTTAAAAGTGCTTCGCAACTATAATAGAAGATTTAGGGATGGACAATGGTTCAGATCTGGTCCATATGTTTTCTCTTGCTACCAAAACATACTCATATTGTTTGACTTTCGAACAGGAAGTTTTGAGTTTCATTATGACCTGCGCTGAAGATGAATGGTGCAAATTTTTCGAATTCGAGACCCGGATGTCTCGTTTGAGATCCTAACATTAATAGTTTCCTAATCTGCAATGAATGGAAGTTTCTTGTTCCTTTGTTAAAAACAGGCTTGGAATTTGATAAGCGCGTGTAGTCTGAATTATCGAGAAGATAAATAATAACATAAAATGAAAATGTATGAAAATATAAATGCCATTTCTCTTGATCAGAGAACGGAAGAAGCTCTCGTCTCTATATTTATCAAATCCGAGTTACGACGTAAATATCAGCTGTGTGCGACGTAAAATTTGCGGATATGCTCGCCACGCCATTAAATTTGGAAAACAATTTGTAAACCCTTTTTTTTATTAAAGAAAAAATTAATACGTTGAGAAAACGACGTATATACATATGTTGAAAAATAGCAAAATTGTAAAGTTTAGTGTCTGTCATATAAAATAAAACCTTTCCAATAACATCCAAAAAAGTACTTTTGAGTGCTTATAAAAAGAGAAACGATGCATATTTTAGGGAAGTATCTAAAATCGTTATAGCCATCCTCGGCGAGTGCGTTTTCGAGTTTTGGCACAAAGCCAAGATGCGAGCGTAGAAATGCGCCTTGCAAGAAAAGAAGAAAGGAATACAGAATGAAAAAAGAAAGATGTGGAAAAAGTGGCAAAAAGAGATAAATAACGAAGAGACTAAAGCGACATCGTTCAGGCTTCAAAGATTTCGTTTTATGCATGATGCATTTCTCATCTTCGAAGATTATCCTTCAGGAGGAGTAAATAAATAATATCTGGTTTTGTCTGTTTCAGAAGACTCATGTCTCGTCGACATTAGCTATTGCTTTGTGGATTGACAGAATGGACAGGATGAAAACAAACTGCTTTGTCCTAGGCATCTTTGGGATCCTGATTATCGGGATAACACAAGCCAGACAAATTCGATTAGGTAAGTCAGTTTAAAGACAATTTAAAGCAATAATCAGATAACTGATTAACATATCAACATATCAACATATCAATGTGCTTGGAAGTATATCAAAATAGTTATTTTTATAAACAATATACATAGGTATCGAAAATTCACTTAATTGATATTTATCTCCTTGTATCTAACTGAATATCTCGCGACCGGCATCTTTACGATCATGTTTTCACTTCCGAATACAAAAGGGTGTCCGACATACCAGACAAAGATCAGAGATCTCGACGATCGGCTTCGAGGGACCATAAAGTTGGCAAAAAAGTGATTATATCTTGCCCAGCTTCCTGGTGGCAGGTTACATCGTGTTTTCATTTGGATGGCACTTCTCCATTCTAAAAATCTTTCTTCCGACAGTTTTTTACGATCTAAACACGCCCCTAATCTGAAAGATCGACACCTGATTTTCAAGATTTTCCGAAGAAAGCAAAATAAAGTGCGTGACACGTTTTTTAACACCAAATGATGTGTTTGATGAAAGCAGCAGTTAGGACAGTTAGGCGATCCTGAGATGAGTTCGAATTTCACGCAGGTAGGAAAAAAGGTCATAAAAATGGGAAAGTGGAGAAATATCAGCGAAAGGATCACTCCTTGGATCGCTCTTTAGATTTTTTATGCTCTGAATTTATTAATGTAAATAAAGCAAGGAAAATTCAAAATACTGAGAATTATCGGGATGCAAAACAAGATTCTGAAATCGATAATAATCGCCTCAACGAATTTCAACGGAATCAACGGTAAATCGAATATCTGAACGTGGCAAGATTTTGAAAATTGCGCCACGTGAAATCGAAGATTCTGACTTTTCTCTGTCATTGATAAGCCTTCAAATCACGTAGGCAGTTGACGACAGGCATTACAATTTAATTAAGAGAGTGCGCATCCAGAAATGGCGGCATTGGCATTCTTGTCGGCTCACTTGGTTCGACTAGGACTCGGGCTGGCTTGGAATTATTTTTCTAGGCGAGAACATGTTCTGGTTTAAATCACCGAACACGTGAATCGGAAATAGCGTGGTAATTAACGTTTCGTTCTTCAAGTCTGAATCGCCAGTCTGCCACTGCTCGGAGTTAATTCTAGGACTTTGTTTGCTTTATCAATCTCTAGAGATCCAATCTCAGCTATACAAAAAATATTTAATCCTCCATTTAATCCTAACACTTTTATTCTGACATCGTAAATTACTGTATTTATTTTTTACACGAAACTTTTTTCACATTTCTCTATTTCCGAGTGACTTAGTTGCAGTTTCAATTCCAAGTTCGAAGCTCATTAACAAACTCAAAGGAGCGTGATCAATGGGAGGAGAATTGCACCTCTACTTAAGACTTAAGAGAAACCTTGTACCTGGAAATATAGATATAAATAACCTCGGGAAGGGTATCCTGACCGGAAATGGCAAGTCGTTTACTAAAAGCTTAAAAACAAAATTATTACATATACTAGACAGAAAAAGTGTAGTTCGAAATTAAAAAAATTGTATGCCCTGGTATAGGAAGTATTCAGAATCTCAACATCCAAAATTAGATCCCTCACAAAAAAGTACAAAACATAATTTGATCATGAAATCTGCCAACTTGAAGCAATCTCAGTGAATATTTATTTTAGAGAAGAGTTGTCTCTAATTAAGCCAGTTAAGCTGATATTTGGCTTCTGTTGAAATAAAAATTGCTTGTGCCCACTAACGAGATACTTTTTTTCCAAAATTTTTGCTGGGCACGTGGAAGTCAGTCTTTACGATTTCGTCGAAAAATCTAGTTTCTCCCTCGGTTTCGTCCATGGACCGAGGTCCTTCATAGGCACAAGTATTAGTGAAACCGTGAAAGTCACTGGATCTGTGGACCAGATGTGCGTTTTGGCTTTTGGCGCTGTGGGCAGTAAACCATCGTAAAAACGTGAACGAATAGTAAAATCTGGCCGAGAGGATTGCCTACCGGCTGCGTAGTACCACTTACTCAACGGATGGCCGATAGGCCTTGATTTTACAAGGCAGTAAATCCCTGCCTGATTATGTAAATCGATAGGTAGGACCACGTGTGCGTGCTTACCTTTGAACACGTCCCAAGAGCGAAATTCATTCCCGCCCTTTTTGCGCACGAAACCTTTTCTCTTGCAAATAACTACTCTATATGCATCTGTGAAGACTGAGGAGGATTCACTCCTTTTCGAGAGATGCTAGATATACTTTTGTTCATGAAGCAGATGTATTTATATCGAGCTTTAGTCACAATTCTGTCCCATTCTCGAATCCCACGGATTATTATGAAGTGTCTAGCTATGCGAGATTCCTTTTATTTTTGTCTGAGGAAAGTGCATGGCGACTTTAAAAATAATACCTGGTGTCATGCGTTTTCAAGTTCAGAGACATGAGATTGTAGATGATTATGATGATGATAATGATGATGATGGTGGTGATGATTTTCATGTAGATCGATTTCAGATAAATGTTTACAGACATTTGTTACACTTTAATCGAGAGTAGTATAAATCGCTTTGTCATTTTTCTCCATGAGTGACACGAAATATGTACAACTGTTACGGTGTAAGTACTATTATGATTGGGCTCAATTGTCCAATTGCCCGGTCATTGAATGTCGACGTACTGAGGCTTAGCAATACTATATAGATTATATAAGCAAACGGATCGAGAATTCTCAACCATCTCGGCAAACTTCATTTGCACAAATAGCAAAAGTACTTCTTTGCCATCCCACTGGGGCAGAATGAGAGCTCCTGCCAATCTCTTGTCTATTAAATGTATTCAACAACGTAATAGTGGCTAATATTACCAATTGGACAATGAAAGAAATGGCGGGGTCAGATTTACTTTGGAAGACTAAAAGTTCAGCTGAAGATGTTAGTTTTTTTCTAAATTGAAATCATTTTAAATTATTCTAAACGTCTTGAAATCGTTTTAAATATTTGGAAATCGCTTGGGAATAATTTAAAATATCTTGAAATATCATGAAATCTCTTTAAATTTATTAAAATTCCTTAAAGTTACTTGAAATGTCTTGAAATGTCTTTTTAATGCTTTTGAATGCATTAAAAAAGAAAGGGAAGAGATTAGTCTTATTGTCTCATTACGAGAGTTTGTGGAGGGACAAAAACATGAAATCATTATGCCATTGAGAGGAATCGATAAGCTCTCACAGAACATTGCACTGTTCAGTCTCCTAATTAGAAAGAAAAGCGAAATCGAGCATTCATTAAGATAAAATACTCTGGCTTGTGAGCAATCTCGTAATATCGGCAGAGGATGATAGATTCGAGCTTGTAATTATGCAGGTGTGAGAGGCCAAAAAAGATCATAATAGATGCAACGGACGAAAACGTCAAAAGTCTCGACGTCTCTATCTGTCTGAAGAGTCTTTTTTTACCGATCCCTAAAAGGCTTAAAAGGCATACTTTAATATGGAGGAATTTTAATTAGAATCTTAAACATCAAGTCTTCGTCAACTTTTTAAAATTCTTTAAGTACGAAAATAGTCTCGTAATATACTTTTTTTAAAGCAAGTCTGCTTTATCTATTAAAGTATTACCTTCAAAAAGTGAGTGAAGAAGAGTCTGAAGTGAATTAAATTTCTTCTTTTGTGGAATTAATGTCAGCCATTAAACTCTCCAAAGACCGCAGATTAAAATGTCGCCGGATTAGAAGACTACTTGCGCAAGTAAGATGAAACTTCTTCTCGTTAGACGATCGGTATCGTAAAAAAAAAACGTCTTCAGCGCCTAGTTATAATCCGCCAAGAAGATCAATTCCGGATATCTTGTTTCAATAATAAAATACTTTTTGTCCTCATCACTCTGAAAATGAACCATAAATTAACTTCATTTAAAGAAGACTGGTTTTGAATTTTCCGGCTTAATCTTCGCGAGACATCGTATCGAGCATCGTGTTTATGAAAGATACATCTAAGGTGATATGTTTTAATCATTGTTTGAAGAGGAATCTGAACTAAAGCTGAAAAACCGTTTGAATAACAAAGCCTGTTTTCCCTTCCTTCAATTATCTTTTCTCAATGTTTGCTTGTTTTCTTTTCTGGGTAATCTCTGCCCTCAGTTTTACCTAAACCTAGCTACATTTTCAAAAGAATTCGGTTAATTAAACCAACATAAATCACCTCCAGTGTCGTCAAGGTATCATGCGATCGACTTATTATAGGGGGCCTATTTCGAGACTTTCCGTGTTTTTAGTGAAAGACAATCCGTCTCGAGATCCCTCGAGTTTCTATTCCTAAATTTTAAAAAGCTTTGAGTCGTTAAGGCTTTGAAAAAAGAAACAAACTTTTGTTAAATTATTGTCTGTGCATCTAAAATATTGTATTCATTATTTACAGATGTAAATTTCTTTCTTAATGAAATACCGATACCGTACAATTTTATTACTAAATTACGATGGTAATTGCATGAATAATGAATATCAATTTCAATTTACATTAACATTTTCCTTTCATTCGATGAAAATTACCCAAGGGGATTTGTAAACTTTATAAGCGCACTTCACGCATGCATGAGCTTTTGTCGAATTTTCCGCGATTTGAATTTATCTTTTATTCATGAATACATGCACGTCCCGCGGCTCATCGAGGTTTTCATCCTCGCCATTCGTCGTTCACGCCGTATTTGACGAGATTAACACCGGTCTGAGATTAAAGCAAAGTTATATCGAGACGATAGATGAAAATGAATTTGTAAGACGTAAAGAATTTAAAATCATTAAAAATATTAATATTGATGCTAATACTAATATTGTACTAATTATACGCCTATTATTTAACTACAATCGTTTCTAGGAACAAGTTTTGCAAATAAAGAGAAGATAATAAATATTTGGCAGTCTATTAGACTAGCGTATAAGATTCAGTTATTAGGGTGTGTTTGAGTGACAGTATGTACCTCTGACAGCTGTCAAAAACTTTCCAATTAATTTATGAGTGACGCGTGCCCCTCCTTTATAAGCTTCACCCTATATATAGAACAAGGGAGCGTGCTCCGAGTATATGCACTAAACCTGCATTTTAGGGGCACTTCGGCTTTTTTAAAATTCGCCCTGATAAAATTATACTAATGAAACCTTCATTTTAATTTTTGCGTAAAGCGAACAGTTCGAAATCTAATCTCGAAATTCAAGCAATTCATTTTACACAAAAAGTTTTGAAATTAGACGTTTTTTCGCATACTAATAATTCTGTTTTAAAATTGCAGAGCGAAATAATATTTAATTACAATATTTCGATCCAACACCCTTAAAGGTGCCGACTTCACAGCCTTAACAAATATTAAGTCGGTATTTTTGAGTTTTCAAAGGTTTGGCTATTGAAACTTTAGTTCGAAGAATCCTGAAGTTTGATAAGTTCTACAGGGTGGGCTGCTTGAAAGGCGCTCATCAAGCACTGACTTAAAGAAATAAACGGTAGTTGGTTCCAATGTCGTCAGTCTTGCAGTATTAGATATCTGATGCTATACTTTCTCAACAGGTCACATTTATTTTCCTAACGATGTAAAAATCGTCAAAAAAGTCTTTAAAAACCACATCGAGGTTTTAAAAATATTTTGAGAGTACTTCTGAATTTTTTTCATTTTTTCTAGTTTTCTTTCACTACATTTTTAATCTAATTTTTTAGGAATTAAAAAAAAAATATATTGAAATTCCTTAAGATCCTTTGGAATTCTTTAAAATCTCTGCAAATATCATGAAATCCCTTAAAATACATTCTAAGTATTTAAAGACGTTTAAAATGTCTCGAAATTCCTTGAAAATCCCTAACTCTCTTGAAATCCCTTGAAATTCTTTATAGAGTAATTTAAAATCTCTTACAATCTCGGGCAACGCTGTAAATTTCTGCTAGTGTATTTTAATTCTGATATCTATTATGGAACATTAAATCGGCCTCTCTCATTAATTTCTTATCTTCCGATATTTGAAATACCTGTTTATCCACCTACATTCGAAAGAGGCGCCATAGCTTAACAGCAGTGAACTCATACCTCGCGAAAAAGCACTAGAACTCTTGAGAAAGACTATTTCTGGCGCCTCGCGTCGGCCAGATGGCTTGTGACGTCACCTGCAATCTATTTAAACGAACCTTTTGCAAATCAATAAAAAATTTGCATCCTTGGAAAAGTTCACATGTTATTTGAGCATTTCATGAGAGTAAAAAGTCGAAAGCTACATATATTATGATAATACTTGAAAAAATTACAAATCCTTTCCAAATATAGAATCATCAGTGTTCATTGCACATTAGGGCAAAAAAAGATTTATTCCCGAGTTGAAAGATCAGATCCCCGAATAGTTTGTGTGCTGCGTAAACTTGGTGAAACAAAAAAGAGAGAAGAACGTAAAGGGTTCACCGGTTCACGTGTACTGCAGATGACGTTAACCCAGAAAAGGACAGGAAACGAACTGAACGCATGTACAATAAACTTAATCAATTCCTTACCAACAATTATCACAAGGCTACTTTTGTCTAACGTAACAACGTCAAGTACAGGATGTTTGAAGTGGAGACAAAAGAACTGTTTTTCAGGATATAAAATGGCACGAGGCTGAAGTCAGTTCTCCAAGAAGGAGTATAAAATGTTTCTGTTCAGTTGCACGATTTCCGCACAGATGTTTGTGAAGTCTTAAACAAGCTCTGGCAGAAGTTGCTTGTAAGTAAATTCAAACATTGTTGCTTTGAAAATGGCCACAGTTTCCACAAAACTGGTTTTAACGTTTCGAAAGCATTATTTCAAGAAGTATTCGCAAAAAGGCAGACTATTTTTTATTTAATTCCTATCTCGAAATAGAGTACTCTAAAAAAATGCTCGGGAGCTTAAGAATGGAATTTGAAGGATTGCTGGAAGGAAAAACGAAATAGAAATTCTATCAATGGGTTCAGCACGAAAAGGTTTAAAGTAAAAAAAATTCTGTCTGAGAATCTGCACTAAAAGAAAATTCATACCTCTTCCTACTCCTTTTCAGTTGGGGTCTTTCCAAATTTGAAACTTAAAAATATTTGACCACCATTTAATATAGTTATTCTCAAATTAGGATTCCCTTTTTCATCAGTAGTGATCCGTTAATCACTCGACGAAAAAAATGCAACAGATGTCTGAGGGGAGTAAGCTTAGGACTGGATTTAAGATTTAAGACAAGGGTATGTGTGACTTAGGTGTTTCCTCCCTTGAAACTGATCTGAGAAGTTCGCTGTCTCAGTGTGAATAACTTCTGAGACACTGGATTGGAATACTCGGGGGGATCCAGGATGGCACCTAGCGAAACTATATTTAGCGAAGTGCATTCTGGGGAGAAAGACAGGAACGGAGACGGGAACTCGAGGGAGCGGATGGCATAGAGTTGAAATAAGGGTGAGGTGAAAAGGGGAATCTGAAGGGACAGTGTTGCAATTCAGCTTTGGACGTTTTCCAAATGGCAAATAGCGAATCCGTGAATTCTGGCCTCATGAATGAGCTGACCAACCAATCGCAGAGAGATCTTACTCTTGAGATCCGCGACGCTGAATTACCCTGGCCGACTGATTAGATTAATGAAGCTGTGATTAATACTATTAGTCTAATCTTGGAAATGATACTATTCCGAGTACAATTCTCGTTTGGTGAATAGAACATCTCCTTGGCTTCAATTCTTCGCGACAGATTAAGTCGTTAAGACTTTGATTCCGATTAATTACGGTAACTTTATATAATAGAATCTTGAAAAGCGTAACATCTTGAACAATTTTTTGACTAAGAGCCCATAGAGAAACCTATAAATCATAATTGTATCCGATTGTATCTCGCAGTTTTTATGACCGCATTTTTTTGGGACGAAAATCAAATTATTGAGAATTAAGATATTTTAACGCAAGATTTAAAAAAATTATCATAAGTATTGTCGTTAAAAAGTGTCTTGTTCGTGTGCCAAGTGATAAATTTTCCCGAGAGTCTTTTCCTCGGTCTTTTCCTTAAGCGTCGAGTATTTTTAAAGATTGTTTTGTTAGAACCTATCATTTGTTCTTTCTCAGTTGTCCTATGTAATCTGCAGCCCACACGAAAGTCGGCGAATTGATTTACGTTCTTGATGCAAGACTTTTATGCAAAAGAGCTAGAAGCTTCAACGAAATCACCTAAGATTTGGATCATCCATTGATCCGCTTTTATCGTTCAGTTGTGAAACGTCCGTTGGAAAGATGAAATAATCCTAGTATTTTAGGAGGTAAAAAATCGCTGATAAAAATTAGAGAGATGAATACCCGGGAAGTGGAACTAGGCCAAGTTGTTGAGCTTTTCTCGATTTGAGATCACAACAAAAATTCGAGATGCTCGTAAATTAAAATCGCGTGATTAAATTGAAACACGTTGTTTAGATTGAAAAGATTAGTTACTTTGTTAGTTGCTACTGCCAGTGGGAACTCGTGACAAGCAACGGAATGTCTCTTCGTGACTACATAAAATGTTAAACTGCATTTGAATGTCGCGAAAGATGCAAATTGAAAAGAACGGCGTAAAACGCTTTGGGAATAACAAAAGCCTTTCACTAGTTTGTTTTTAAGGACACTCACTACTGACTACTGTGTGGCGTCTCTTTTGAATTCGCATGAGATACTATGTCATTATATGTCAAGCGATACCACTCACGACGATTTATATGAGTCGCATAAATTTTATACAACACAAATTGCTTTAAACACTATATTCTAATTGATTTCAATCCAGCAGAGAATTAAAAACATAAAAATTAGTAATAGTCTCTTAAAAAACAAATTAAAAAAGCTCGATTATATCTTTTACACGGAAAAAATTACTCAACGAAATTAATTTTCGGGTTGTTGAGACTCAATAGAAATTTCGGAAAGTAAAGTGATAAGTGACTCAATTTCTGAAGAACTATAAATAAATATTCTCGTCTTTCGTGGAAGTGTTTAATTAGAATTAATTTATTCTAGATAAAGTTTTAATTGATTTCTTTTCTGTTCCAGATGTGCGAAATCCGGAAATTACTGTAACCGCCGGTGAGAGACTGAATATAAAATGCTCACCGAACCCCCAGGCGGAAGCTTCTTGGTACAAGGATAACGAAATCCTGAAGACAAAATTACCCAGAATTCGGGTGATAAAACAATCGTTAAAATTCAAGTATGTAGAAGTGGAAGATTCGGGAATGTACAGCTGTCGATTGGAAATGGACACGAGTCTAGAATGGCGAAATGTTTCGATTCGAGTGGAAACACTTCAGAATGATGGTTACCAAGACGAAAATGAAAAGTTGGGAACTGTTCTGGGAGCTCTTAGACCAGAGGAGGAAACGAATGAACTCGACTTAGAATCAAGAAGTAAGATTAAAGATTACTATTATCTATAAATATATTGGATCCATATTCTAATGTTATAATTATATATTTCTTCTGTTCTATCAGTAATTTTGTACATATTTTATTAACAGAAACTGACTGTAAGCTTGTTTTAAACCAGAAACTTGATTTTTAGGTATGCCGGAACCGCGGTCGCTTTACCTAGAAACGGAATTCGAGAACGCGAAGGACGAAAACGAAAGAGAGGAAAATGAAGACTTTGGGGAACATAACCAGACAGCACCGGAAAGTGCGCCAGTATTCAATAAAAACGAGGAAATTCACGGTTTGGTCGTAAAATCTACGGGAAGCACATTGCGACTGAAATGTCCAGCTGCTGGAAATCCTCGACCAAACATCACGTGGTTCAAAAATAACGAGGAACTTGCAAGATCCCTTAGAGTTATTAAAAACAGATGGAGTTTAAAGATGGAAGACCTCGCCTTGCAAGACGCTGGGAATTATACCTGTCGCGTTTGTAACCACCTTCGGTGCATCAGTCACACCGTCAAAGTTGACGTTATTGGTGAGTAGAAAAACTTGTCAATAAGGTGAAAAACTCAAAAAGCTGCACATTGTAAAACGTAAATAATAAAACGTTAATAGGCACAGAATTCTACATAAGAGAGATAGAATTTACATAGGCTACATTTAATTTGCAGATCCCCCTGAGGGTTATTCAGAATCTGATTTGGATGAGAAGCTGGACAATGAAAGAGACGGCAACAACAGTCCGGGCGAGCACAATAAAACTTTGCCCGAGACTCCACCGATGTTCAATAAAACCGACGATATGCATGGAACGGAAGTAAAGCCGGCCGGAAGTATGTTGCGCCTTAAGTGTCCAGCTGTGGGCAATCCTGGACCAAACATTACGTGGTTCAAGAATAACGAGGAGCCTAAGAGAACTCTAGGAACTGTCATCAAGAATAAGTGGACTCTGAGGCTTGAAGATCTTGTTATTCAAGACGGAGGAAATTATACCTGCGTTGTCTGCAACTATCTCGGATGCATCAATCACACCTTCAAAGTCGAAGTCATCGGTAAGTAATCAGCTGTTATGATTGCCATTTGAATATGCTTTTTTAATTTTCTAAAAAATGCTAGACTTAAGGCGATTAAAGAGTTAAATCACCCTTACGAAAACGTATGACAGGAAAAAAATTAGTCCTTCATGTGATTTCTTTCCTGTCATATTTTATCGTAAGGGCAAAAAGCTAAGACCCAATTATGATATTATGGTGATTAAATCTTCCCTGATACGAAAACAGAACGATTTCCTCATAAGCCATACATCAACGAGGACTTCCCAAAAAATGTGACAGCCGTCCTCTACAGCAATGTCACCTTCAAATGTCCAATAGTATCGGATCTTGAACCCTTTATGCAGTGGATACGAGTTGATGATTATCCTGGAGATCTGGAAGCTACACCAAAAGGGGAATTACTCCAGGTAGATCCACTATTGGATTTGGTGGAGGTTCCTGGAATTCTGTTTATCCTCCATTTCTAAATATATATTCGTTTCTAATTTCTGTTAGGGCTTATGGACATTTTTCCTGGTGAACAGATTTCCTATTTCCTATACTCTAGATGTCTAGATTTATTCTATCACACTTTATCCACAGGCGTTGGTGGTGATGGATATAAATGTTTCATATTTCAATTCTAAAGATTTCAGAATTTTATCCCTGAGTTGCAGAATCTTGATGCAGAGCTGACTTTCCACTAAATAGCAATCTTTTTACTAAATACTTAAATCATGGTACTTTAAGCATATAATGAGCATTCTCAAAACCTTAAAACCGCTTTTTCATCACTGTGAAGTCTTCCGGTATAGGTTTTCATTTTCTATTGATGTTAAAATTAACTTTAAGGGTATTGGTTCCAATTGGGTCCAACATGGTTTCCGATTCGACTATACATATATTTATGGCTTCTATTTTTCTATTGTGTCTAACTTAACTAAATTGTAAGATACGTCTATAAAACTCGGTGGTTGGGTCTCTTTTCATTTAGAAACTGTGAAGCATCGACCAATCATGACCAGAGCTCCTGCAAATACAACAGTCTTGATTGGAGGCAATGCTACCATGAACTGCCAGGTTCTTTCGGATACACATCGCCACATTGAATGGTACCGCGGATACCACACTGACATTAGCAACATCGAAACCAACCAAAGCTTACGGGTCGAGGTTAAGGTGGGCTTCTTGCAGTTCTATCTGCATTTGCATGCTCGTGTTGTATTTCTATTTGCTGCATGTTTCTCTGCTTTTTATACATATTATCCCTGATGACATCAACATCCCTTCGCATGGTCGGACTTCATGTCCTCGAGTCATACATCCACTTGAAACTAGAGCTCTCAAGCTTCTTCAATGTCTTGATTCCAAAAAATCTTTATCTCTAATCCCTAAGTGCTGTTACCTATAATACGATATCAAAATATATGTCAAAAATCCAGGTGTGAGTCTCTCAACGAGTCTTCGTCAATCGTAGGAATGGAAGAACAATTATTTTTGACACGTATTTTGAAACACCCGGTACATAGTTCGTAGCTCTCTTGATTCCCAAATATCCTCGCATGTACGTTTTTATATATTGCTAAATATCTCTCAAAACCAAGGTGCACTGTCTGAACAGTAAAAACAAGTCTGGTTTGATTTTTGTTGAGAGAGACTTAGAGAGTTTGTTCTTTGTTATGCCAATTTCTGAAGATTTGTTAACTATAATCAACATTTTTTTCTGCAGTCGGGTGTAGAGCAAAATCCTGAAGTACTGACGCTTACGAACGTGACCCAGAAAGACGAGGGTTGGTACACCTGCATCGCACAAAATACTCTTGGTGAGGCATTCAGTAGTGCCTACCTCCGAGTTGTTGAAAGTAAGTATACAAATATTTCTACCGATCAGTTTCTTCTACGTCAAAACTTTTTTGAAGTAAGCACAAATGCATAACTAATGAAATCCTTTTGCATCACCAGCCTTGGAGCCTCGAGTTCCTCTAACTGCAAGATCCCAATCATTACTTGTGAACATCCTCGCGGCTGTGCTGATAGTCTTCTTTGCGTTTGGTGGCATTGTTGTTGGCTACATATACCACAGATTAAAGCGAGAAAAGATGAAGAAATTGCTCGCTATTGAAACAGCAAGAGCTGCTGTGGTGACCCAATGGACTAAGAAGGTCATCGTGGAGAAGCAGAATCTCGTAAATGCCCAGAATGTTCAGGAACCACTTCTGATGCCTGTCGTGAAAATCGAGAAACAAAAATCAACCGTAACAACCGAGGATAGCAATGGCGGTAGTATTTCTGAATATGAACTTCCCCTGGACAGTGCCTGGGAATTGCCAAGAGAACACTTGGCTTTGGGGAATACACTTGGAGAGGGTGCTTTCGGCAAAGTCGTCAGGGCTCAAACCAACACTGGAAAACCCGGAATACCCGGAATTGTAGCTGTCAAGATGTTAAAAGGTAAAGAGAAAATGATCTGAATGAAAATAATCTTTTTAATAGCTTCTGCTATGCTTCTATAAATCTCTATCTGTTAAAATATCTATTAAAATAAATTTCTCTTTTGGCAGAGGGTCACACAGACTCGGAAATGATGGACTTGGTTTCGGAGATGGAGATGATGAAGATGATCGGCAAACACGTAAACATCATAAATCTGTTAGGAGCTTGTACTCAAGGTGGGCCACTTTACGTTGTGGTTGAGTTTGCGCCTCATGGAAATCTTCGCGACTTCCTTCGAGAACACAGGCCTTCTTCCGGATATGAGGCGACGATCGGCCAAAATGAGAAGGAGAAGAAGACACTCATACAAAAGGATTTGGTGTCCTTTGCTTATCAAGTGGCAAGAGGAATGGAGTATCTGGCGAGTAGAAGGTGCATCCACAGGGATTTAGCAGCCCGGAACGTTCTCGTGAGCGAAGAGTACGTTTTAAAGATCGCTGACTTCGGTCTAGCTAGAGACATTCACTGTCACGACTACTACAGAAAGACAACTGATGGCAGGCTGCCAGTCAAGTGGATGGCACCAGAGGCTCTCTTTCATCGCATCTACACCACTCAGTCCGACGTGTGAGTACACAAATTACTTATACAGAATTAGACTTGACGTACAACATATTCACGTAATCCTCTATATTTTTAGGCTTTAAAGAATAACTTTTGGCTGCGGTTAGTTGAACTAACAAAAATTCTTTGCCAATTTGTTGGAGTTAATGTAGATGTTTTCTTGCAGATGGTCGTACGGAATTCTGCTGTGGGAAATCATGACACTAGGAGGCACACCATACCCATCCGTAC
This sequence comes from Synergus itoensis, assembly GCA_904066005.1. Lineage (NCBI taxonomy): Eukaryota > Metazoa > Arthropoda > Insecta > Hymenoptera > Cynipidae > Synergus > Synergus itoensis. The sequence goes on along the minus strand of CAJFCP010000035.1, from coordinate 918,354 downwards.
CGTCGGTAGAAAAATTGTTCCAGTTGTTGAGGACAGGACATCGAATGGAGAAGCCACCCTGTTGCTCGATCGAAATGTAGGTTTCAAATTTCACTGAATTATCGAAAATAGCCCGTAAAATCTTGTGTGAAAAGAAGTCAAGAGTTTGATTTTGATTTTTCAGATATATGCTCATGAGAGACTGTTGGAGCTACCAACCGAACGAAAGACCAATGTTTGGAGAACTGGTCGAAGATCTCGATAGGGTACTAACGATAACCACAAACGAAGTAATTATATTAATTTATTTTTTCGCCAAAAACAATTTTTAACTACATATAATTTCTTTTTATTACTATTTTACAACTTAATTTGCTTATTTAAGGAATATTTGGATCTGGGTCTCCCACAACTCGACACCCCCCCATCTAGCCAAGAATCCAGCGAAGCTGAAGACGACGAGGATGACGATGGTCAAGAAACATTTCCCTACTTGTTGTGAGACTTCAGTGAGTTGACTTGAGAAATTATTCTTGCAAAACCTACGTCCAATCGAAAAAGCGACGAAGTAGAAAAAAGAAGAATGAAGATAGAAGATGGAAGATATACGAATGGAGAAAAGTACGTTAGATGGTGTTGATTAATAATCGACTGATGTAACGAACACGCCAAATAATACAAATCAGTATTGAACAGAATTGTATAGAATTGTATAGAACTTAAGAACTTACGAAAGTAAAAAAACTCATCATTTGGAACAAAGTTATCTTTTTAAAGATTTAAAAAGATTTATTGAAATTAATGATCTTTTGTAGGTTCTTTACTTAATGTTGTGCCATGGAAAGTGCCTTGGTCTTTTATGAAAGGCAATATCGATAAACAGCGAAATTTCAGAGTTTTATCGGATGTTTTTGTACAAATCCAAATCGCCCTAAGAATTAAATTGAGTGGAGTATTTTTGTATTAGACTTGGAAAAAAATCAATCATTAAATTGGGACCGAGTCAATTAATCGCAGTCACCATTGTCGATGACGGCGAAAAACTGCGTTTGTAACTAGTCAATTCATACTCAAGTTTTTGTATATTGATAGAATATAAATTTTAGAAGTATTTTTGACGGTTCTACGTGAGTAGAGGTAGTCGTTTATTGTTAATTTTGTGCATTATTTCCGTTCTTGGAAAATGAAAGTGGGTGGTGTAATTAGAGAGCCGTTAATTAGAAATAGATATTTCAGTATATATTTGTAAATAGCCCGTCCAACGAATGGAAATATCTTACTTCGTGACAGCAAACTTGGCCAAAAAGTTACGCAAAATACCTACAAAACAGCGTCTGTGTAACAGTGTAACTTTGTATCTATACAAAGGCTACGTTTACACAGAAACCTCTCTTAATTAGTATTATTTATTTCCCGAAATTGAATAATTTTGAGTAAAGTTAGATTTGAAGTTGTATTTTTAACAATTATTTTTGTACAAAGAGAATAGTTTCACTGTTAAACAGACTCTCATATCAACAACTCTTGATATAAAGTTTAAGAATTCTATATAAATTGTATAAATAGAAGTTAAGAAAAATATTTAGTGTTAGATAATTTATTCTGTGTAAATTAACTATTGAAAATTTGTAATATGAAAATTTTTATACATAACTTAAGATTATTGTTGTAATGTAGTCCTAAACGAAAAAGCATACGTTTGTATGAACAATAAGAGGTGTTATAATTGCTTGACGAAATAAGCGGAAATAAGGCTAGGTTCTAAAATTATGTAAATAATGATAATATTTTGTGTATTATTTAAAAACAAGCCAGGGACAATCAACACTCAAAAAGTAGCCAGTAAAACAGCATTTATACAAAATACGTAAAAAACGTCATGTCCGTGTAAAGTTATTGTATCGTGAGTTGAAACTCAAAATAAATTGAATTTATACTAATTTAATCGATATTTAATTCCTGCTTCCCTTTTCTTTTAAGATTTAATTCAATAGTTCGAAATTTCATATTTTCGCTTATTGAAAAGCTTCCCTTCTATTTCTGGAAGCTACATATTTCTATTTCTGCTTGTTTTCCTTTATGACAAGAGACAAATTCTTTTTGAACATTTAATTTAGTTCGAAAAATGTTGAAACACTTAGTTTGAAAAAACTGTCATCCTTATTTTCAATAATGGGTGAAGAATCGACAATACTAAAATTGAATTAATTTGTTTATTTGAATTGGAATTAATGACGAACTATGATTAGATATTTAATTAAATTTTTATGAAATGAAAAAACTTTTTATTAGAAAAGATTTCTAGTGCTGGACAAATTTTAGGTTAGGGAACAATAAAAATTAATAAATAGAATTCGCACAACCGTATACGGTTGTGCGAATTTCACTTGAGGATTTCTCGAGATTTGAACGTTTTTTTCTAAAATGTAATCGATAATATTGGAACTAAATTGATTATTTGTTGATTAGAATTAGAATTAATGACGAACCTTTTTGACTAGAGATTTAATTTTCATTTGTACTTTAGGACGTCGGATTTGAAATCCAAGGTGTGGGAAGGAATAATAGCTCCAATTCGCACTTTTATGGAACATTAGCATCACTTTTCCACTTTATCACAAAGACACTCCCGAGAAAAAAAATTACTTGAAAAAATTAATGAATAGATAAATCAGGTGAAATTATTTTAAAAATTAACAACACCGCAACACCGAAACGTTCACTATTCATTGAAATAGTCTCTCTGATCTCTCACAATCACGCGCCCGTTTAAAACTGACCCAACTGACGAAAATCAACAATGAGAATAATGAAAACCAGTGCAACCAAATTCCAAAAATAAAAAGCGGGAAAAATTTAAAATTTTCATAAAACAAAAATTTTTGTATAGAATTTTGAATTCGTGATCTACAGTGCTCTGAACGGCTGTAAGCGACTTTATTATATAAGTATTATAATCAAAGATATATAATCAATTTGTGAAAGATATATATAATCAGAATTTAATCAAAGTTATGTAATTTAATACTCCCCCATCTACCCTACACCCCCATCACAGCGTGTCACTGAATTTCCAAATTCAGCCGTTAGTGGCGTTGTAATCAGTCCGTTTTGTTGTCATCGTTCATCGTTGTCATCAGCCACATTTACAAATATAGCTTAATGTTTTTAAAGAAGTTTTGTTAGACTGTTTTTCTTTAATTAAAACCGCATGTGCCCCGAGAAGAAACTGAGATGCCCTACGCATATATAATTAGATTAATGAGAAGCCAGCGGAGCAAGTGAACAATTTAAGAAAGTTTCACCATCCTCTTGAGGTTAGATTGCTGTATGTAACCCACTTTTTTATAAATTCTACCGATATAAAGTGAAATTTAAGAAGTGCAAATGTTCTTATTTAATTTATTAATAGTTAAAAGGTAAAAACGCTAACGAGAAAATATCCTCTTTAGTGAGAATTTCAAATTTAGAATTTCGGAGCACAACTGTGACAGTTCTGGAATAATGAGTTTTTTAAATAAATTCAGCCCACGTAAATGTGAATTTAATTTTATTATTACAATTATGGATGGATTATTATACGCCCTTTATTGATTTGGAAAAAGGCAATTTATAAATACACTTAAATTCCAATACTCCAAAATTTGACACAACATTAACAGGATTTTTTCCTGAACTGTCAAAATGCTTAACCAGAGATGGCTTAACTTCATTTGAACCTTTTCTTTTTGTATTGGGATTTCATCAAGTTACAGTGTCATTAAAATCATTAGGATTTCCCTGTCAACCTAAGGGTTAAAAAGAGCCTAATAAATTCACAATTCAAATAAAATAATTCAGCTTACTCTCTACCCTTTCAGGTGGTAAATTCTGCCGTTTAAATGGTGCTCACTGGTGCCATGGAGAGACGGATCAAATTAAAAACATTAAATAGTCATATAACCTGCAAAATATGCCGCGGGTATTTAATCGACGCAACCACTGTGACCGAGTGCCTACACACTTTTTGCAAGAGTTGTTTGGTTAAGCATCTGGAAGAAAAACACACTTGCCCGACATGCCAAATAGTTATTCACCAATCCCACCCTCTACAATACATCAGTTTCGACAGAACTATGCAAGATATTGTTTACAAGCTAGTTCCTGACCTTCAAGAAAGTAAGTCACATCGAGAAAGCTCAGCTGATGTAGATTTTCAATTTGAAAATTGATTTCAATTTACTCTTTGCAGATGAAATCAAAAGGGAAAGAGAATTCTACAGAGCTCGGGGCTTGCCTTGTCCCAAAGACATTTTGCCAAATACTGGTGAAATGGAAGAAGAAAAATCCGCGGCAGATACACATGCTGAAGCTGATTATCACAGAGCGGATGAACAAGTATGTACTTACTTTAAAGTTTTTATTTTTTATGAATTGTTAAGCATTATACAAAACTAAATTGAATTAATTTAATTCCAGGTCAATGTATGTCTGGAATGCATAAATGCAAGCTTGAAGACTCTGAAACGAAGATTTATCAGATGTTCTGCACAAGCTACCATTACTCATCTAAAGAAATTTATAGCGAAAAAAGTGCTAAATGGAATGGAAAAGTATCGTGATGTAAGTATTTTAATTTTATCGATTATTAATTAATTTCAAATCAATAGTATGGAAGATTATTGCTAAGAGAAATTTTCATCTTATTCTAGAAAAATCTTACAATAATAATTTGTATTTTAAATTTCTAGATTGATATTTTGTGCAATAACGAACTCCTAGGGAAAGACCATACGTTGAAGTTTGTTTATGTGACAAGATGGAGGTTCCGGGACCCACCTTTAAGGTTACAATACCGACCACGTATAGATATATAGAGGGACTTTTTAATTGCGGGACAAGTGATGGGAAGAAGAATCTCCTGTCGCGCTTTCTCTTATCTCCAATTCCATTTGTCTGTCATTTCATGTACTTATATGTATGTGTTCTTCTCATATATTACATCCCAATGAATTATAGAATGGAGAATTTTGATTCTGCAAATTTAAGAAAGAAACGAGTTTGGACATCGGCTTTGTATGTGAGTATCAAAGGCAAACCGATGTCATCACAATGTTTTAGCAAATGTATACAGTAAACATTTTTTTGAACCGGCCATAGCGTAAAGTTTATGCTTATGCTTCAACATAACTGGTTGGAAAAATGTTTTATTGTATAAGAAATATTTGATAGTCCATAGCTTAATATATTTATACTCGAGTGATTTGCTACTCTCGTCTCAATATGATTTTTGAAGACTGAGATTCTCAAGATCAATCTTGGCTTTTTATCCTCACGAGCGACTTAGTTGTTTTGCTAACAAGCTCTATAGTGAGAAGAATTAACTTGGTTAATTTTATGTACACTTTACAACCTAAGAATGAAATGAATTTTTATTTCTAAGAATTGTATATATTGCATCTTTTTGATTGATCAATTGTCTTCGAATTTGTGATTTTTAATTAATTTCACCCTAGAAAAATTGACCAGTAGCTTTGGAAAATTTTCGACAAATGCGACATGGAAAGACTTTTCTTTCACACATATTAAATTATTGTATTATTTTTCAATGTCTTGTCTATTATTATTAGTAAAGAAATGAAAAAGTTTTCATTTCTAATATATAGAGATTAATTATGTAAATGTGGCTGGTGCCGGGAAACATTGAGACATAATTTTTCTATGTTACCAACCTTTTTTAATAAGAATACATGAAAAAGTGTTGCATATAATTTAACACTATTAGTTTAATTTTAGTGAATAAAATAACTTAACACTGGCATTAGGTATTTTATTAAGTATAGATTCTGTCTGATTGACTAACTCTTGTGTTCGAATGTAAAAAAGGAATCTTCCCTTTTCTTCCACTAACAACCACGTTGACGCGTACATCCAACATAAATAAATGTTCGTATAATTTTAATTTTATCGACTACTATATATAAAATATTTTTGACAGAATTTTGAATCTACATACCCGTTTCGACACTTGAAAATATTGTTGCTAAGGCTGAGCGCTAGAAGGTGAATATTTTTACCTTTATCTTTTTACGCACCGTTATACAGATGGACTTTTGAAAAGTATAATTTCGTTTCATTTAAATTAGAAACTGATAAGATCTATGAAAACTTTTTGTATATAAATTATTATTAGAATTTGATCGATTGTATACATGCATAAATTTAAAAGTTGACTTTGTAGCTACGGGAAAAAATAATATTATAGAAAATATTGTTCAAGAAAACAGTTTCGAGACCGAAATGAAATGAGTAAATATTACAGTAAAAGTCCATCGATTGGTGATTTGAACTTGATATTTTGCTCAAAAGATTTTGCCGAGCAAGAGAAATATTTTCGAAAGTAAATTTGACAAAAAGGGGATTATCTTATAGTTTTGCAAATGGAACTTTGAGCAAAATTCAAGACAGAATTTATCGCTTGTAGTGAATAAATAAGATGTTAAAAATAAAGTGTGATTGTATATATTATTAGAGAAATCGAAATCAATTTGCAAGTAGCAGCATACGAAATGGCTTGTACTGTATGTGCACTGTGTGTGTATTGCTCTAAATTATTGAATAAATATGTTTTATAAAGTAATATCTTAAAATAGTTTGTTCCAGCATTTTCTTAAGTTCATTGATAATATTATTGTCTTATAATTTATCTTTGAATTATAATAATTCATTGTTGAAAAAAGAATCAGAATACAGAACAAAAAAATATTGAATTCAAATATTTTTTGAGTAAAAAAAACTGATAGGGAACGATTGACGGATTGAGTTCCGGTTATTAAGGGTGTTGGAGGCAAGTTCTAATCTAAACATTCGATTCCTTCATTCAGTGCCGGATTTACGCAGAATGCCGCCCTGGGCAAAAATTTCAATTGCCGCCCCTTTATTAATTGAAAATATGTCTCATCATCAATATAAATTGGAAAATTATGTTGATTCTAGTAATTACTATTTGCCATGGTAGACTTGTAAGAAAAAAAGAAATAACAGACAAGTGAAATCATTTAAAAAATCCATAAAGATGGAAAAATAATTTGATTCAATTGAGAGAAAAAATTAGAATTAGGCGTATCAAGTCAAAAGAGTGGGGAATTAATAGAATCAGAATCAGTTATAGAATCCCGAAGAATCAATTTTTGGAGTAAACGGTCCTTCGCCCTTGCAAATTCCTTGATTTTTGTCACTTCTCAAAACCTTTCAAAATATCTTGAAGTAAATACGAAATTTCTTAAAATTTGTTGAGTTATCTTTTGAAACTCTTTTTAAATCCACAAATACTCCAAAATTTCTTCGAAATCGAAATAATTAACACCATAGAATACCGCACCCGAAATGTGGTAAAAGAAAAAGGTATCAAAACCAGAGAAAATAATTAAATTGCCCGATATTTAGAAGTACTCTACTCAAAAATATATATATTTGTTTGGAAAAAAAGGTGAGATACCCTGCTGAAAAAAAGTATAGAAAATGTATAAAATTTGATAGACTT